>JAYMFT010288388.1:0-10393 GCA_038088735.1 Panulirus argus | reverse complement strand
TTCAATTAGGGCCCGGCCTTGATGTGGACTTTTGTCCGTGACTGGAGCCTTCAACATAAAAAAAAAAAAAAAAAGATGCAACCGCGTTGCATTTTTTTTCTGTGGATTATTTAGCTAATCCATTTTGTATTTGTTAATTCATGTGTTTGAACTTTCAAACTTGTTCTGTATCTTTTGTTCTCTTACATGAGTATCATCGCTACAGATACAGCCAGTGCTCCGACGAAATAAGGATCACTGTAATCCGTTTCTTTTGTCAACAGAGATCAACGCAGTTCTTGTCACCATCGCTCCACTGATGAAGTTCCGTTGCGACATATATAATCCTATAGGATGGTTGTTGCACCCGTAGTCGATGAAACTTTATCGTCTTACCTGCGCTTCCTTCCACATTAGCCGCATGTTTCTATATGCACAGTCTATACGTACGTTTATCATCTCCTCGTCTACAACGTGTAAGGCAACTCCTGATTGTTTGTAGGACATCGTGTCTCTGCAACACAAAGCGCCTCTACAATTGATACGTGCAACTCCCCGTAGCAAATCTTGAAATGAAGGATTTTAGTTTCATCGTTTACCGGGTCAAGATTCGTTGGGTCTCGAAATGAAGAAAAATATTTTGTGGCAGAAAAATCGGATAATATTGGTCAAGGTATTTTCTTTTTGACTGCGCCGCAGAGATATTGAATCATTTTCATCGGTAACTGACAGCTTTCCTTCAGCTAACTAGATATTGGACCTATCGATTTCCCTTGCAGAACAAAGCTTATTTCAGTCTCCGAAAAAAAAGATATTTGTGAGGGATTAAAGAAAAGTAAGATTTTCACTCGAGGCTAAAATAAGATTCAGGCAGCGGACACCTCTTTCTTTTCTCTTGCTTTGTTCCACTTACTTATCTTGCCTATAGATAAATATCGAGCACAAATATACTTTTGTATTTATTTAGGGATTTTTTTCACTTACGAACGTGGTTCTTTTATCATAACTTCTCAAGAATTATCTTTTCCTAAACGCTCGCGCTTACCTTGCTTTGACCCAGGATAAGAGTAAATTAAACGCTATATTGGATTTTCGGTTGCTTTTCGCATGCGCTGTTCACTCGAGACGCTTCCCATCCTCCCTCTTTCCTTTATGGGTCTTGGGTGGTCCCTGAGGACCATAAATTATCGCCTGACATCGCTCAAGGTGATCGGTGCTCGGAAGTTTTTACCGCGGCACAAACATGCGTAGTCCCTTGTGTGAGAGAAGTGCGTCTCTTGCAACATCCTCTTGACGTCGTTGTGATGTAATGAACAAAGATACTGTAAGCCGAACTGAGCTACATGGCTAATGCCTTTCGAAAGTAGATGTTCTAAACAGGGTTTTCTTTGATATATGATTGCTTATACTGTCTCTACCTTCAGCCTACCTAAATAAGGCAAGACACGTGTGCTCACTTTAAGCGAAACTAAACTAAACCTAACTCAGCCTCGCAAGTCTAGCCTAGTTAAGCAAAATACGTTAGGTTTAGCTTGAACGTCATAAACATACAAAACTTGATTAGCCACTCAGTTTTGTGATTTTCAAAACACTCTCTGCTTGTTACGTTAACTTAAGATTGTAGGATGAAAGGGAGGAATAATTCACTTTTTTGAATGGGAAATTCATGACTTCCTCATTTATTTCTAGCATCATCAGTTGCATTGTGTAGATACTTCTCCGAACACAAAATGATCATCGATAAGATGGCGCAAGAAGAGAAAATAATTATCATTTTACCAACGAATGATGTAATTATTTCAATTTTCTCACAGTGCACTGCTACTTCGTACACAGTTCTTAAACATTCTGCTTTAATGTCATTGCTTACCTGTGTCCAAAAGTTCTCAGTTCTGCCCTGAGAGGAGCTTAAATTATTGGCCAGATTCAAATATTTTGTCTTTGGTAAGATACAGCTCGCAGAAAATGGTGCCTAAGTAAAAATCTGTTCACGTCTTCCAGTATTAGAACACTGTTCTCCGTGAGTCAGAGGAATACCGTACACATTATCCGTCTATATGCTAGCATAGGGCTAGGATAGAGTTACGTTAACTTTAAAAGGTGAACTGATTCCTTGCTGAACTCTGAACATATGCGGATAAAGACGCTCTTTTCATAACAGACCTCGTCCCAGCAGTGCAGGTTGGCCATTTCCATAAAGTTGTTTTCAAACTGGATTTGATGCCTATTCCTGTGTATAAGTGATATACTTAATACACATTACGTCTTATTTCAGTCTAGAAAATTTCTTCCAGGAACGTCAGTATGGGATGTGCTGCAGCACCGCTGGATGCTGCAGAATACTAAAGGTGTTTCACAAAAAAATAATATGGTGAACGCTGCATAGCACTTGGCCAGTATTAGCATACTGGCCGGTATACGTGGCCAGTATCATATGTGGCCAGTGCGAGGCATCCAGTCCGTAACAAAGTTTAATTCTATTCTGATTGTAATTTACACACACACACATACACACACAAAAGAAAATCTCTTATTCGTATCACTATGCAAAGCCTTCTATATGTTGCTCTCTTACGTATCCGTCTGTTTCTTTGTTTCCCATGCTCTATACACGTAACATTTACGTTCATCACCGAACTAGCAGCCAGGGTATCACACTAGTTCGTAGAGTGGTTGCATATCACGGCCCGATGGCATGGGATGGACCCCCCCCCCCCCCCTCGCTCTCTCTCTCTCTCTCTCTCTCTCTCTCTCTCTCTCTCTCTCTCTCTCACACTTCCTGGACATACACACACACACATAGACACGCGCACACACATGCCAGGAACATACACAGAAAAGGAAACTTCCAGTACCAGCATTTCACTGAAGTCGCCAAAGCCAGTGTAGCTGAAGGAGCCAGCACGCAATCAGCTATATGTCTCGTATTTACATAGAGCAAAGTGGAAGCTAGAAACCTCACACCTGGTAAGCGGAGAAATATGGACACAAATGGTGACATGGCTTAATGGATGTCGTAAAAGCTAAGAAAATTTGCAACGTCTGAAGAAAACATGGAAGCCACGGCAGTCTATGGTGACCAGGAAACAAGGCGATGGAACCTCAAAGACAACTTCATATTCTCCAAATGTACCTACTGCATCCTTCCATGTGTTGAACGTTCCCTGAGTCAGGCGGATGATCTATGAACCGAGGAATAGATGTCGTCCCATATACGTAAGCTGAAATCTCTGACAGCGAACATCCTATAATCTTTTTATCTTCTTTTTTTCTGATCAAGATATCTTCCAAGAAACTATATTTTCAAAACATTTTATAGTACTGCTTAATCTCAAAGTCTTTATGAAAGTTTCCCTTTTCAGAGGTAACATTCATTTTTATTACATCATGGCAAATGCACCTCGTTTGCAGTCCAAAAATAACGTTTTCTCCACATATTCCGGCGAGCTCATGGGCATTACGACTTTTCGCGTGTGATTTAGGAATTTCCCTCGAGTAATGCTATGTTCGCCCCAAACGCGACAGTGAACGCTTTCATTTCGACGCTGAGCAATCATTTAGTATCAGAAGCGGCAATGCGGATCATTGTCGCTTTTATTGTCGCTACTGAAAGTACAATTTCATTAGACTGCTTAATGTTGAAATTATTTATTGTCATTTCTAAGGATTACGTATCATTTTCACGTAGGAAAACTCTAAACTACATGCGAAAAATCGAAAAGCTTACCGACATGCCGAAACAGATCGCGAAAACGTCATTTCGGACTGAAAAGTAAAGGTATTATCCCAGAAGATATCCAGCAACTCACCTTAATATAGAGAGAAAAGCAAGAGAGTTAATACGCACATACTGACTCACATCAAATAGTAACCCACTTACTTTACTTTGCCATTTATATTGTCAAATGCTTAGTGGTAAATGAATTCTTCCATCATTTATAATCTTGAAAGGCGGATTATATCAAAGATGTTGTATCACCAACGCTCCACCACACGCCACAACGCAACCGCTAACGACTAAGAAGTTCCACCGCTCAAACGCCTACAAACCGCAGCTGACCAAACACACTGCAGTACGGACTTATATAATTCACCAATATAGCTAATATAACAAACTCGTTTCTTACTTGATTACGCAACACTTTTATTTGTAATCAAAGTATTCCACTCCTGATGTTACAGCACTGCCAATTACAACTGATCTGCTTCATTACTCGTACAACCACACCACAAACTTATGTAAATGAGCTGTTCTACAAATGACGCTTCCACACAGTCAGTTACAAATGAACTGCTTCTCTACTCACCCTGCCACACAGCGAGTTGTAACTTACCCATTCCATTACTCCAACTTCACTACAGACAGTTATGAAAACTGCTTCACAGCTGTCACAGCCACCAGCACACTTACACCTGAGCTCTTACGTTGATTACACTGCCGTCGGAGGAAAATCATAATGTGAAGAAGTCCAGCTTTTGCTGCATTGTTTTAGGACCCACTTTATCGAGAGAGAGAGAGAGAGAGAGAGAGAGAGAGCGAGAGAGAGAGAGAGAGAGAGAGAGGACGGGGGGAGAAATGATTTGTATGCAAGCTTATTAGTTAACATACCCATACTCTTTAGTAAGTACCATTCGAAATAGGTCTTAGTTTCATCTAAATTCATTTCTTGTTAACGCCCGGTGTATACGTAATAAAATAACAGAATTACAGACAACAACGTTTGAAGGAAATTATGATATGATTGCCATTTCCGAATCTTGGTTAGATATGACAAAGATTTTCATCGCCGAATACTCATTTCCAAGGTACGCTCTGTTTATTTGTGATGGGGAAACGTCTTGCTCTTTGCTAAAGCTCATTTAAATCCCGTACTAAAAAAAATGTTATCGCCATTGAAAATGTCGACTTCATTTTTGTGGATATAGAAGATAAACTCAGTAAGAAAATAACCGTATCACTAGTTTATAGGCCCCCGCAAAGACACCAGAGGTAGAGGAAAAAATTTTATGATCAGTTTGCAGAAATATGAGCAGGAATCTCCCATAGTAGAAGGTTCTAACATACCGTTATCTAAATGGGGAGAATCCCTTGCCAGTAGCTCCGGGTGTGGACTCCACCTAATTTGCTTGATAGTGTCCTAATCCAATTAGTCGAGAAACCTACTCGCGACGAGAATATAATAAATTTAGTTCTCACTACAGTTGAGGACCTCTTTAATAATGCTGAAGTTAGAAGAAAAGTTTTGTATAAGTGATTACCGAAAATTACTTTTGAAGTCGTTTTTACTACTGTGTGTAATGCTGGTCAACATGACAGTCGCGAAAAAATACCCGATTTTAAACATGAAAATCTTAACGATCTTCGCATTGCTCTTGACAGGCAAACCTGTAATGCTGTGGGTATTGAGAACGACATGAACTTAGCTTGAAAAAGCTTTAGTAAAACCTTCAAAGCAGTAGAGGGAACGTATGTGTCAATGCGTAGTAGACGGTGCATTTCTAAAACAAAGCCAAGATGATAGAACAGTGAAATAAAAAGATGCCCGTTGTCTACGAAAGTAGCACATACGAAATTCAAAAAGACCAATAACCAATATGATAAAGCTGTGTAAATCTGTATAGAGAAACTACGAGAGCTAAGCGATAAAGGAAACGTAAATAAATATTGCAGAAAATAGCAAGAGAAACCTGAAGGAGTTTTACAGTTATGTTAGGAGCAAGGGTGATTACTCAGTCAATAGATCCGTTAAATGCGGGAAATAGTGACTTGGTTCAAGACAACTAGGCCATAGCTCAAATCTTAGCTAACCATTTTGCATCTGTATTTACGATCGAATCCACAACCCATGTCCCGAATCCAGTTTCATTGACAGGAGTGAAGAACATTCTGCAGCAAATTGACACAAAAGCTGAACTCTACTATCAGCCGTAAATGGAGCAAAAAGAACAAAAACAAACGGCAGGACAGGATAATCTTTTTTCCAAAGACAATGAAAGAGGCTAGAAATGGGGAACTTAAACCTTGATTACCCTTCTCAGTAAGTCACTTGCCACGGAAGTAGTTACAGATAAATGGAAGTTTGCCAATGTAACACCGATATTCAAAAAAGGCAACAAGTCACTACCCGTAAATTATTGTTCAATCATCTTAACGTCTGTAGTTGGAAAACTCACAGAAACCATCATTCGAGATAGAATTTTAAGCCATTTAGAGGACCACCCCATGATAAACGATTTTCAGCATGGTCTTCGACGAAATCGCTCTCTGTCAGTTCTGCTTGATTTCTTTTATGATATAAACAACACGTATGACGAAAGTAAAGCGATTGATATTATCTATATAGATTTTTCAAAAGCATTTGATAAGTTTCCGCATCAAAGGTTACTAGCAGAAATCGAGTCACATGGAACTGATGGAGTTGTATCCCGGTATATAGGAAATTGGTTGACCTACCGTAAACAAAGAGTTGTGATTAATAGTCAAGCCTCAGAATGGTTAGGCGTAACAAGTGGAGTGCCACAATGATCAGTCTTGGGACCGTTCTCTTTCTCATATTTAGCAATGATATTGATAATGGGCTACATTGCAAGATATCAAAAATCGCTGATGATGCAAAGCTGGGAAATCTTCAGATGAACATTAAAGTCTATATCTTCAAACTGACAAAGACAAACTGATGGACCGGGCTCATAGGTGGCAAATTAGTTTCAGATTCGGTAGGTGCAAAGTTTTTCATACCGGTAGAAAGAACGAAAAGTCAAGCCACAGAATGAATTCTGTCGAATTACAAAAGGTAAATGAGAAAATAGACTTGGACGTTATAATCTCTGATGACCTTAAACTAAGTAAGCAGGTTGGCAGTGCACAGAAGCAGTGAAAAGGGCAAACAAGATTCTTGAATTCATAGATAGGGCCTTCGAATTTAAGTTCAGGGAAATCATCTTTACTCTTTACAACTAAGTTGTTCGTATCCATCTTAAATATTGTAATCAGTTTTATTCATCTTGCCTAAAAAAGACCATTGAGAGAATGGAAGGAGAGCTGACAAACAAATCCTATGGGAACTGATCAAACGGAATGAATTTATTTAGCATAGAAAAGAGAAGGTAAAGAGGTGATGTAATAGAAGTATTCAGAATCATAAATCCTTTGATAATCTTGATCCATCAAGTTACTTAAGACTTGACTTGTCTGATTTTACTAGTAACAATATACTCAAACCCGTTGACAAACGTTTTACTTCGATTTAGGCGAAATACTTTTTCTTCAACA
This sequence comes from Panulirus argus, assembly GCA_038088735.1. NCBI lineage: Eukaryota > Metazoa > Arthropoda > Malacostraca > Decapoda > Palinuridae > Panulirus > Panulirus argus. Next base: position 3,141 of record JAYMFT010288388.1, on the reverse strand, counting down.
GAACTGTCAACATATGGAACGATTTCCCAATAAGAGTAGTTGAAAGCAGTACTATAGACACCTTTAAGAATAGACTTAATAGATATTTCGATTTAAGTCCACAACTTACATTATTTGAGTCTCCTTAGTCCCACTGACAATTTGCAAGTTATCCTTTTTGAACTATTTGTAAACCTAACTTTTAGCTCACTAATCTGTGAGTTTCTGATGTTTTCCACTATCACAAGCAGCCTCGAAAGAACCCAGAGGTCTGCTGCTGTTTTAATTCCTTTTTATTTCTTTCCTTTGCATTAAGTACTTAACTTTAATATAACCACATTTCATCAGTTCTGTCAAGTATTATAATGTCTGTCAACGAGAAACGTTAACATCAAGTTGATGTCGAATATGACTTCCTTTAATCTACTGGACGTAAAATTTGGTAGTATTAGGTTAAAGGAGAAATAATTTCACTCAAAAAAACTTCACATCATGTTTCTCTCACATTCGCGAGCTTTGCCAGTATGTTTTGAAATAATCAACACAGAAATAATTGAGATTCATTTTCCCGGAAAAATTACAAGATTGTAATCTTCATTATTCATCAGACCTGGGAATATACAAAGGCAATTCGCTAACGGCAGAAGTGTTCGTAAAGATGGACAACTTTGAATCTTAAGTGGTTGTTATGATGAATACATAGACCCTCCCTCCTTAAGCTATATAAACTGATTAATCAACGATCTATAAATGATGGATATACGTAAAGCTTACAATGCTGGTGGCTTTATTTGTGTCTAGGTTACTGGAATCACTCCATCCTACTCCTGTGAGGCTGACATTTGGATAGCAAGTGACACTCTCCATAAACAGTATTGTTTCATTAGGTGAGTAAGACTGCCCATTGTTTGATAGCGTCACTCTTAATGAAATTTGTCTCAGATGAAATTATTTTTGGAACTTCAGGCGTGTGTTGGTAGAATTTATGCTCAGATCTGTGCGATCCGTAATGACAGCTGCCCATTGCCCTGTAAGCACTTAGTCAACGCTTTCCACTGAGAACAGAGCAGGCCGCACTCCCGCCCAGAACCGGTTCTTGTTATGCTCCTCTCCCATCACGGCTCACATCATTCTCCCCTCGTAGCGCGGCTCACGCCACGCTCTCCTTCCAGCAGGACTCAGGCCACATCCCTACCCGTTGCGGATTAAGACGATACTATACACCCAACTTGCTCAGGCCACAACTTACAACCAGCATGGCTCCCAACTGCTTCCCTCTACTGTGAGCCAGGCCACACTTCACACCCAGAACGATTCAGGTCACACTCCCCTTTCAATGTGTCTCAAGTCACAATTCCCGGTGCGCACGGCTTAAACTGCACAGTCCACCCCGTCATAACTCACTCCACATGCCCCAGTCAGCGTGGCTAGAGCCTAACTACCTACCCACTCAGTATGGCCTCTGGATACATTTCCTACACAACATGGACGAAGCCACATTCCCCACTATCATTGCCACGGGAACACTCCCCACCCAGACGGCTTATGCCACACTTCCCACCTAACAAGGCTACAGGAACACGCCCAACCAGTACAATTTTACTGGTGACTTTTTTTCTCTTTTCTTTCCTCGTCGACTTTGTAATGAAAGCTGGCAGCAACTTATGAGTTCACTAGTGAAATCAATAAAACTTGCACGTGAATGGGGTCCATTAACTAGTGTGGAAAACGACTTTTTTGATTTGTGAAATGTGGTTCGCACCCGTATTTGCCTCCGCCCAACCATTTCAGTGTGAAATGATGTTTGCATAATGGAATAACGTAACCAACACGCGGGCCCATACAACCAGCGGCAAGGTAAATGAACGAAAAAGAGTAAAAATACAATTTGAAGTACCTGACCCGCGGCCTGCATGGTGGCTCGTTTGTAAATAACGCTTTGGTTAAATGGCTTTTTTTTCATATGTTTTCCATGCGCATGAAATAGTATCATTTCCTAAACTCAAATGTGTTGCACATGATTACTCAGATGATGAATCACTCAGTAAAAGGAAGACAGAGACCCAGGAAAGTACTTTAGAAGATTTATCAACAGTCATCACAGCAGACGCTTACTCTTGCACATCATGTCATGTCCTGCTTGTGGCCGGAGAGTAGTGGGACCGGATTACAGTGTTCTTTCGTCCATCTCATCCATTTCAATCAAAAATATTCATTTCAATTGTGAAGTTTCCTCTTAAAACCTAATTCCCTTTTTTTTTATTTATTTATTTATTTTTTTTTGGGGCTCCTTTAACGTAAAGAAGAATGCCGCATTTTTTTTTTCACATGACGAGCAAACATGGCAACGGTTTTTGTTAGTGTTACATTCATCAGTTGCAAACTTGAGCTTTTCTCTACTATTTGACTCGTAATATTTCACACAGTCGGTGAAACGTGGGACGGAAGGTGAACTCCAGGAAAAGTAGTTATCGTTTCAGTTGAATGGATGCGACAGCCCCATCAAGATAGGTGAAATGATAACGGACATGTACCGGTAGGTATAGCCCTCTGGGTCTGACCTCTCCACTTGTTCTGAGAAAATCTAATCAAACATTGATGCCACAGACGGTCAAGAGAGCCATAAGCTGGAAGGTGTCACTCTCGCGACTCCGACATTCATGACAATGATTGTGAGTGACAGTGATGGGCAAGTTGTCTATAGTGAGGTAGATCTGGTAACGTCGGGGAGGTTATCTTCCTTTTGAGAAGGACATAGAATACAGACTCATTGTTCAGAAGGGAGCACGACCCTACCTTTTGGAAGTAGAGAAGACGTTGAAAAAACAAGAAGTAAGAATATACAGTATTCAAGAACGAGTTGTGTGACTTATATGATGTCATGCGTTAGGCAGAAGATGAAGATACTGTTATGTTTGTGGACGGAAAGACAGTTGCTCAAATGTGGATGAGGCAGAGATAAAAGCTGTATGAGCCAAAGGACTGACACTTGACAACCACTGAGGTGCCATCACTATCCCTCCCGATATTCAGGTGGGTAGTATCAGTATTACACCTCCCTGGTCGGTGGCTGCCTACCTTAAGAGGAGAGAGAGAGAGAGAGAGAGAGAGAGAGAATCCTCTCCCATCTCCACACAACTTCAGCTGCCAGAGTCATTAAGG
>JAYMFT010288387.1:0-23925 GCA_038088735.1 Panulirus argus | reverse complement strand
CACATGGAGTATTCAGTGTTGTGAATGGAAATGGTGAAGAGCTCGTGGATTTGTGTGCTGAAAAAAGACTAGTGATTGGGAAGCTGTGGTTTCGGCACATTACACATGGCAGCTAGAGACTGATTGTGAGCGAATATGGCCTTTTTCGTCTGTTTCCTGGCGCTGTCTCGTTGATGCAGGGGGTGGCGAGGCTATTTGCTTTGGGGCGCGATGACGTCAGTAATGGATGGAGGCGAGCATGTATGAATATGTACAAGTGTATATGTGTATATGTATGAATATGTACAAGTGTATATGTGTATATGTATGTATATATGTACATATTGGTATGTATATGTATGTATTGTGCATATATGTATATATGTGTGTATGTGAGTGGATGGACCTTTCTTCATCTGTTTCCTGGCGGTACCTCGCTAACGCGGGAAACAGCGAAACAGCGATCAAGTTTAATATATATATATATATATGCACACCATTTTTTTCCCATACGTGTTTGGCATTTCCCCGCGTGAGCGAGGAAACGTCCAGAACATGATTAAACTTTAGAAGAATAAAAGATCCTCATTTGGCTCTTCCCTTTGTGCCTTCCTCTGGAAAGTAATGCAGGAAGAGAGGACTTCCAGCGCCCTGCTCCTGCCCCACTTACTCGCCTTCTACGACACTTAGGGAATACGCGGGCAGTATTCTTTCTCCCCTGTTCTCAGGAATATGTATATATTAATATAGTGTACTTGTGTAAGTATCTATTTACACTGTTGGGAGAGGGAGTTTTTCGCTCATGGGGCCCCATCTCTTGAACATTCTCTGTTGTCGTACAACCTTTCAAACTTTTGTATGCTTTCCACGTGTACCACATCCTCTTCTAGTTTATTCCATTCATCCATCATTTTTATAATATAAAACTACTTATTTACATATTTTATAACAAGTTTCTGGCATAATTTCGTGCTATGTTCTCTGGTTTTCCTATCCTTACATTGTAGAGAGAGCTAGGATACAGCAGTAGTGCAAGGAAAGCTGGGATACAGCAGTAGTGTAGGGAGAGCTGGAATACAGCAGTAGTGCAGGGAGAGCTGGAATACAGCAGTAGTGCAGGGTGAGCTGGAATACAGCAGTAGTGTAGGGAGAGCTGGGATACAGCAGTAGTGTAGGGAGAGCTGGAATACAACAATAGTGCAGGGAGAGCTGGAATACAGCAGTAGTGCAGGGAGAGCTGGAATACAGCATTAGTGTAGGGAGAGCTTGGGTACAACAGTAGTGCAAGGAGGGCTGGGATACAGCAGTAGTGTAGGGAGAGCTGGGATACAGTAATAGTGTAGGGAGAGCTGGGATACAGCAGTAGTGCAAGGAAAGCTGGGATACAGCAGTAATGTAGGGGTAGCTGGGATACAGCAGTAGTGCAGGGAGAGCTGGGATACAGCAGTAGTGTAGGGAGAGCTTGGATACAACAGTAGTGCAAGGAGGGCTGGGATACAGCGCTAGTGTAGGGAGAGCTGGGATACAGTAATAGTGTAGGGAGAGCTGGAATACAGCAGTAGTGCAAGGAAACCTGGGATACAGCAGTAATGTAGGGGGAGCTGGGATACAGCAGTAGTGCAGGGAGAGCTGGGATACAGCAGTAGTGCAGGGAGAGCTGGAATACAGCAGTAGTGCAGGGTGAGCTGGGATACAGTAATAGTGTAGGGAGAGCTAGGATACAGCAGTAGTACAGGGAGAGCTGGGATACAGCAGTAGTGCAGGGAGAGCTGGGATACAGCAGTAGTGCAGGGAGAGCTGGGATACAGCAGTAGTGCTGGGAGAGCTGGGATACAGCAGTAGTACAGGGAGAGCTGGAATACAGCAGTAGTGCAGGGAGAGCTGGGATACAGTAATAGTGTAGGTAGAGCTGGGATACAGCAGTAGTGTAGGGAGAGCTGGGATACAGCAGTAGTGTAGGGAGAGGTGGAATACAGCAGTAGTGCAGGGAGAGCTGGGATACAGTAATAGTGTAGGGAGAGCTGGGATACAGCAGTAGTGCAATGAAAGCTGGGATACAGCAGTAGTGTAGGGAGAGCTGGGATACAGCAGTAGTGCAAGGAAAGCTCGGATACAGCAGTAGTGTAGGGAGAGGCCAAGACTCAGGTTAGCGGGGGTGGAGCCTGAGTGGCGTCTAAGCTAGTGTTGCAACCTGAGCCAGGCGAGGCTGCTGGTAGGGGAGGGGAGGGGCGGTGGTTGAAGGAGGGGGGAGAGAGGGGTTCTCGGGGATCCGGGACGGGGTCCGCTGGGTGGGGTTGGGGTGGGGGGTGCTAGTTATTACAGCAGCGTCGCCATTGAGGTCCCGCAGCTGCCCCTGCACCCCTTCCCCCAACCCCTCCACCCTGTTTATGCCAACTCCTCCGAGCTGCCCTCTACTCCCCACCCACTTGACATCTTGTAGTGTCTCCCTCCCTTACCCCAGCTGGCCTCTCCTCTACCCCCCAGACGCCCTGTAGCGCCTCCACCTCACAAGACGGCCTTTAGTATACCCTCCTTACCCAGATGGCCTTTAGTGACCCCCCCCACCCTTAGACGATCTCTGGTGCACTCACCCCACAGACTGCCTTTAGCGCTTCCATCTCCAAAGACGGCCTTTAGCACACTCTCCCCATAAGACGGCCTCGAGCGCCTCCCACCTCCTAGACGACCTCTGGTGGTCTCACCCCTCACGCGGCCTCTAGCGCCCCCAGACAGCCTTTAGCACCCCCCAGACGGTCTTTAGCGCCTCCTACACCCCAGACGGCCTTTAGCATCCTTCATCCCCCAGACGGTATTTGGTTTATCCTCTCAAATGGACCCTAGCGCCTCCATCCCCCAGCCGACCTTTGGTTTGCCTCTGGCCGATTTTTCGTTGACCCACTAGACGGCCTCTAGCTCCCCATCTCAGATTGCCTGTAGTTTACACTTTTTCACATGGCCTCTAGCGCCCTCACTCCCTAGCCGGCCTTCACTTTACTCTCCAGCTTGGCATCTGGTTTACTCCCCACACGGCATCCAACGTCCCACGTCATTGGCCAGGAAGGTGAGGGTAGTAGGTTGTGGGGTGTGGTACAGGTGAGTATAGAGAGTGACAAGGCTCTTCTGTGTTGTCGTCGCCTCCACTTGTCTTGTACTCCCAATCATCTACCCACTCCAACACAGTAGCCAACGCTTTGTGCTGCCTAACATGCTCCACCGTACCCCCAACCCCCTCAGTCCACCAAGCTTTTCAGTATCATTCTGGACGGTAAGTTAAGCTGGAATGCACACGTCACCACCGTCATCAGATCAACTAGCCATCGTCTCTACATTTTTCGACGGCTCCAGACACTTGGATATCTTGCACTTTCATTCTGTCTAAACTCACCCTTGCCTCTCCCTCTTTGTCCTCGTACTCCTGTGCTGGACACAACAGGGGCTGCTTGAAAAGGCCCATTAAAGGGCATGCAAGATCATTCTCCCTTCCTCTTGCACCATGTCAGGAGCCGCTCAACACACTGGTCCTCCCAGCTCCCCAGCCATCACTTGGACCTTACTCAACAGTTCGCGAAGAACCTGCTGCACGAGCTCTTTACCTGCCCCTCCTGCCACTAGAGATTCCTGTTATCCGAGTTGCATAAAGGCACCACAAGCACATCAAGCCCATCTGAGCTCACCCGAGCTCATCCATACTGCTACAAGAACAGTCCCATCCCAACCTTTGTGAACATGAGAAATAATTCATAATGTTTTCGAAAAGAGTTTCTGTTAACCTAATTTAACGTAACTTTTACAAAACACCTTAGGGTAACGTAACCTAACGTTTTTTGAAAAGAATTTATGGTAGCCTAACCTAACTTAACCTAATGCTTTTGAAAAGAATTTATGTTTCATCCCCTCCCCGTGATCTAGACGTACTGTATTAATTATGCATTTTTTCTTTGTGCATTTCAATGTAATTCAGTCCGCCTTTCATCGTCGTCATTATCATCTTTCATCATCATCATTATTACTAACTTCTTTCGCCGGACGTGACCGGATCGTTTGAGGGATGTCAAAAAGACCATGTTCACCACACCCTCGTCTTCACTAACTTACATGATCACTACACCGTCATCATAGTGGGATTTTCCTCTGTTAAGTAGCGAAGCGTGGAAGATGAACACGGTAAACGGATCAGAGTTCTCAATAAAAAGAAAAGAAAAAAAAACAAAACAAATAGGTTAACTATCAGGAGGAGGAGAAGGAGGACATTTATTTGAGTGTCACGGGCAACAGCATTACTACGTACACTGTTGGTAATACTATCTGACACAGTCAAGGAGGTAAAAGAAAGTTTATATGGTTATGTTGCTTTGCAGACGACGTAGATGGAAGTAAGATGGTTGGAGCTGTAGACGAAAACAGAAAAAAAAAGAAATTTGAATGTAATGGATGGATAGACGGAGGTTAACCCGATGGAATTCACTGAGAAGAGCCTTTGAACAACTGTTATGAAAAGACCAACGACCCAAACCAACGTCTATGGCCGTGGGGGTAGAAGACCCCGAGGACTTTACCAGATATTCGCCAGATCTGCCTTTTAGGGGTGTCATCGTACAAGGAACCAGAAGTAATAACAAAACAAAATGAAAGCCAAGAGAAGTTCAAGACCCGGGAGCGGAAAAAAAGAGAAACAAGTTCGTGGATCACATCGAAGAAAAAAAGAAATTACAGTCAAAAAAGTTAACGAGTGGAGTTTAATGAGAAAAGTATGATCACGAGAGATAGAAAGATGATGATGAAAATGTTCATAGTGTACAGTAGGAAGCCACAGTGAACGCCGCTGCGGTACATGGGTCACCAGCAAGTTAATAGCTTAGGGAAAATTTAAGAAAACTTTTAGACTAAATCAAGGGAATGAAACGTATGAGTACGTATGCCGAAAGGATGACAGAACATGAGCTGTACGCCATGGAAAGGTGAAGAGAAAGGTTCATAATAATAATAATAATAATGATTATGATAATGTTCTGGGTCTGAAAACCTGACGTCATGGAAAAGGCGAGTCAGACCCAATAAGTTAGCGAAAACATATTCATTAATCTTCTGTCAACTAAAATGAAAAACGCCTGACCAGGGTGAACCCCAACACCTGTAAAAGAAAATTAGACAGGTCGTTAACAAAGACTACAAATGAGCCCCAGATAGACAAGTGTGCAGTGTTCCTGGTGGCTGAGAACACCTGTAATGGTGGGGTGTGGGCGGCCGGCCTTGTGCTGGCTCAGGGCGAAGCCCTGTCCCACACACACACTCGTGCGTAGGTACTCTTCCTGTCTTTCTCACCCCCCTTCCCTCCCACCCTCCCCCGCTCCTTTTCTCCGTTCTGTCTCAACCCCCCCCCCCTCCGTCTCATTCGCCTCCATGTCTCTTCCCCCTCCTTCATTTCTCATCCCCCTCCTCCCTGTCTTCTTTCTCCCTCCTCCTTGTCTTCTACTTCTCTTCTCTGTCTTCTCCTGTCCTCGTCCCAGTCTTCTCCCTTTGTGCCTGTCTCTTCCCGTTCCTCTCCCTGGTGACCTTGCCTCCCGTTAATCTACTGTCTCCCTCGCTTCCTGCTTCCGTCCCTCGCCCTTTCATGCAGCCTCCCTCTGTCTCCTCTCTCCCTCCCTCCTGCTGACAAAGTCATTATTGACAGCATGTGACCTGACCTATATCTGACCCACTTAGGCGCGGCCCTTGCCTCTACCCCCTTCAATAACATTCCTAACCGCCCCCCCCCCCTGCCATTATCGCACCAAGTCCTCACACTATCAACACCACCACTTCAGGCCCATACACCACCATCACCACCATGGCCGAGCTGTCACTCAACATGGTTTTTCGATGAACAAAGATGTACTTGATTATAACTTACGTTAATAATTGTGTATAAAAAAAAAATGGGATGAAGCAAATGGGATGCAAGGTTCCTGAAATCCCAGTCAGCAAGGGGACGTTTCCGCTGCTGATGGCAATCCAGACATAGATATTCTGTGTATGGTGAGGGGCAGTGAAGCTGAAGGCAGCAGTTGCTTACCAGAATTAAAGGAATGGTAAGGAGATTTGGGGTCAGAAGCAGCCATGTTGTTTAGACATGGGAGAGGATCTCTGTGTAGAAGCCGAAAGCACCCCAAAGTTGAATCTACACATAGAAGCCAGTGCACCGAGAGCCATGAGGAAACAGAAGAGCAAAGCCTCTGCAGATGCTGAGAAGGAACTAAAGCTGGAATATGATGTACGTAAGCTTGTAGAATCTGTTTAGAAAACGTTGACCCGTGGGGTATTATGTGATGTTAACAAAGAGACTTATCTGGCGTACTTGCTCTTTTATTGAAGGAGAAAAGATCAGAAAATGTCGGATTCGTAGCTTATAATCATGTTTGTACACTTTTCATGTTGAAAATATTTAAGTAAATGGGGGAAAAAGAACGGTTATATGGATGATTACAGGGCCGTCCCCCCCAAAAAAAAAATATCTTAATGTCTTAATTTATTCGGTCAGGGGAAATTCAGGTTGGTCAAGGGAAAGTAAGGGAATTGGCCACTGTGGTCTCTGTAGCAACCGCGCCACCGCCACCACCTATCCACGCCACTTTGTTTTTTACCACCCTACCTCCATCTGTATGCATGAGGAACTTATGGTTCTGTTACCATCTTCCAGCAGATAATTTTCGTCATAGACCATTTGTTCTTTTGTTACCTGGCCTTCCCATTGTACTGTCTTGTACACCACCTTCACCATCCGAACCCCAGAGGGTCCTCTTCTCTTGCCTCTAAAATCTGATCATAGACTCCTAGGCTGTACAGCTTTCGGTATATTACTTCATAATTTGAAGTAAAGAGAATGTAGGAAAGGCTGAGAAATAATTGGCGGAAGAAAGTGAAGGAAAAGACGAAGAAAGGGGCAGGAGAAAGAAAATAGGGGGAAGGGGAATGGAAACTAGAAAAAGGGCAAAAGCAAATAAAGGATGGAAATTAGTGGAAGAAGAAGGACAAAGGAAAGATAAAAATAAGAGTAGACTTAAGGGGAAATGGAATTAAAGCAACATTGGGAAAAAGAGGAAAAGCTTTAGCAACAATATGAAAAAGGTTAAGATGAAGAAAAAAGAAAGAACGAAAATGGGAAGATTAAAATGGAAAAGTTACCGTGTGTGTGGGTGTGTGTTTGTTATTTGTCTGATGTTATTTTGATATTTTTTGTATGCATGCTCCTCTGTGTTATGTATGCGGGTCTGCCATTTTGTATCAGCGTTTTTCTGACACTTGTTCGTTGTCTTCCTATACCTTATTTTCTTGATTCTCCCACATCTTAAGCTTCTACTTAGTTTTGATCTTTGTTCTTCTGCACCTTATGTTCATAGTTCTCTTCCATCTATCGTCCCTTGTGTACTAAAATGCAACAACTGAATAGTCATGAATAGTCCAAGGGCTCTAGGTCCTAGGACCACCACTTGGGACCTCCGCTTGGGTTTAGGTCTTGTGACCACTGTTTGGGATTCAGGTCTTGGGACTTCCACTTAGGGTCCAAGTCTTACGACTACCGCTTGGGGTCCATGTCTTGGAAACCACCTGGGTCAGGTGGAGACGTAAGTCCGTTTTGTATATATAATAAGCCAGGGGTTCAGCCCACCTGATTGATGCAATTTAAACTTGGTTCCTCCGTATGGGTATGACGATGAGCACCTCCCACATAGGCTTGAAACTGAACACCTTCCCCTCTTGTAGGCGTAAAACCGAACATTTACCCGCTAATGGACTTAAAATCGAACACTTACCCCCTCATGGGCTCAAAACTGAACAATTACCCCCTTTTAGGCTTAACACTGAACGCTTTCCCGCCTTTGGGCTTAAAACCGAACACCTCCCCTTATGGTTTTAAAACTGAACACCTCCCTCTTATGGGCTTGAAACTGAAAACCTCCCCTTTATTGGCTTAAAACTGAACAGCCCATTATGGGCTTTAAACTGAACATATCCTCCGTATGGGCTTAAAACTGAACACCTCCCTTATTGGATTAAAACTGAAAACCTCTTCCTTATAGAACACCTTTCCCATTAATGTTCCTGACCCCATCCCTCCTCATAAGCCCAGCCTGACCCCTCCCCCCTCCCTCCTCATAAGCCCAGCCTGACCCCTCCCCCCTCCCTCCCCAGCCTGACCTCCTTCCATAAAGGCTCAGCGGGACTTCTTCCCCCACATATGGACCCAACCCGACCCTATTCCTCCTTATGAATCCAGCCTGGCCCCTCCCCCGGCTTCCATATGGGTCCAGACTGAACCCCTTTCCCCTTTGAGATCCACTCTCATCTCCTTGCCGTTTACTCCTTTATATATCCAATCTGCCGGTCTGAGATTCCTTCCTCTACACTTTCCTTCTCTTCCCCTCTGGACCCCGGTCGACAGCCGTAACCACTGTGGGACTCCCCCCATAACTTTACATTCCCTTTTAGACCCCTTTTTGACAGCCCCAGCCACTTTGTTGACTCCTCCTGTAGACTTTCCTTCCGTCTCTGGACAGCTTTAACCACTGTTTGACACCCCCTCTGTGTCAACCAATCTGGCCGCCACTGGACATCTCTCCCTTACGTAGGCTTCCTGGGATCAAGCAGCGCTGCCTACCCAGCTCTGACTAATTCATGACTCAGACCAAGTAACGAAGCCGAGCCGTGAGAGAGAGAGAGAGAGAGAGAGAGAGAGAGACAGACTGTGTAAGTACCTCAGGGAGATTTAATCATGAGGCAGAGAGAAAAAGAGAGAAAGGTTAAAGACATGAAGGGTAACAAACATTTGTAACACACTTGGCTCATGACAGCACTGAATACTGTTATGTTTTATCTTTAATCAAACAAGAAATGAAAAAAGTAACAACATGCAGAAGCAGGTAGCTCAACCTTGTCATTCATTAGTTCTATTTTGGTTTTCCCAGCGGGATGCGTCAGAGAACTCAGCCCCGGTTTTTGGCTGTTATTAAACTGTCCAGTTGGCTGGGTTCTTCGGCCAAGGCATCGGTGTAAATACATATTTGTAGAGCACTAGCAGATTAGGGCCCTCCGACACCATGTCTGCTAGCTCCTGCCGACCAGCTTTTTACAATATAGATGAAATGTTGTGTATTATTATCTCGAAACTATACCAACCCAGCTGCCAGCAGGTTGTATCCTGCCAGAGAAGTGGATGAAATATTGGCAACTGTATTGGAGTTTGTCGTCATGCGTTTGCCAACTTCCTCTGCGTGTCTACAGACACGACCACGACCACCCTCTATTAGTATACGCGGGTTGAGAGTTTTACACTCGTGGAGGCCCATCTTTTGAACCTTCTTTACCTATGACGATTTTTTTTTTTTCAGGCAGGGTTAGCGCGTAGGCCTCACACCTCACCGCAGGTAAATCACGAGTTAATAAAAAGTCGTGTGAATTCCTTGTTGTCGCGTATTATGTGTAAGATGGGGAGTGTTTGTTTGTGAACCGAATGCCAGCAACCAACGTGTATAAGGCAGAAAGAAAAGACAGCATCCTAGGCCAGGGAGAGGAACTTGACATTCATAAACGCTGGTTTACCGCACCTCCATCACTAACCCTTCAGATACCCAGACGGTAGTACCTGTGGTGTATTACCTTACTGCACTGTACGTAGAGGGAGTTCTGCACTCGTGGGGCCCCAAGTTTTGGACTTCCTTCCTTGTACGGCTTTTCAAACTTTTGTATACCGTCCACTTCACTGTCTCATAACTCATGTTTTGTATGACATTCATCCATTACTTACTTTAAAAGTATGAAAAGTACGTCTGTACATCTCATCTAGCAGGTTTCTTGTATGTATGTGTGTGCATTTACCCATTTGTATTGAATGGGAAGGGAGTTTTACATTCTTGTGGCCCCCGTATCTTGAACATTCTTTGCAGTCACACAGCTGCCTGCATTAACCATGCCCTCAGACATTCTGTTCTGTTCATCTAACACTCTTATTTTATAAAAGTAATTCTTTACATATATTAGCGAATTTCTGTGTGATTTCTTTTTTTCTGTTTGCTTTCTCCCTACATATTTCGAAGAACTGTGTATATGTCGTGGGGTTTGGTGTGGTACACGCATTGTGTATTCCGGAGCCTAATCTACAGTGACTGCTCATTCTTCGAGAAGCCTTGGCTAGACTGAAAGTATCACACTATCGTTTTTATTCTCGTTTTGTATAATGTTCCACTTTCCTGTCGATCGTTATAGGTATGTCGTGTATGATGTGATATTCCATCTTGTTGACCCGATGGGATGCCATGCTTTCGAACGACGTATGGATAACTACGTCAGACTTGATTCATCGTAAATACCAAGTCGTATTTATGTATTCAGGTTGCACTGGATTGATGTCACTGAACCGGACTTAATCCTTTTTTATGTTTTTGTTTTCTAATGACCAAATCCTTTTTATCTGTGTGTTCTCTCTTCCACCCAGGTGTTTGTATGGCATTTTTTCCGTGGAAAGGGAAAATTTTCAGATTTAGGAGTTAAGTCACTCTTTCTGGGCTGAAGATGTCATGGCGAATAGTGGTTAACGTAGGAAGGATTAGTTCCATCAGCGTTTTATCTTTGGTCGTTATCAGGCAAGGCAGGAACTATGGACAGTAGTCTCTGATCTGTGGAAACATTTTGTGTCCCTTAATATACATTACCTATATATAGCTTTGATTTATTCATAAAATTGTATCCCATTCTGATCCTGTAGGACCCCGTAACGTCACCCAACATAGGGATAGGTCCCCCTGAAGGTCGAAAGTAGTTCCCCAGAAGGCTAGCCACATAGCTCTCAACAACATGGTATTACTTAATCCAACCTGACCTAACTTACCCCATACAGATTCATGCTGAAGCCTACGATGATCAAAGTAACCATATCTAATTTAATCGTAATTAAAAGGCCTGAGGGTGTGTGTGGTGGCTCTGAGGACCGCAGCTGCCGGTCTCGTGGTGTTGATCTGGTCAGTGGTGGCCTCTGGTGGGGGAAGTGGGAGGGCAGTTTGCCAACTCAGGCTGCTGGATATTGGTAAGACCCGACTTCGGCCTGGCTTTCCCCAGCTCTCTCTCTCTCTCTCTCTCTCTCTCTCTCTCTCTCCTGACTACTTCTCCCTTCCTGCCTAAGAATGGACGGAAATAGAAGAGATCGATGAAAATTACTGTTGAAGGCCATGGCCGAAAAGGTTCCAAGCAGTATTTTTTACCTCGTATATGCTAAGACGTTTTAAGTGTCAATTTTTTCGTTTTTTTAGATATTTATACATGGTGACACTATGTGGGTTAGGATCTTTAACGGCATGAGCTATTTTTGTGTTATTTCCTAATGGTGACCGTAAGAATGTGGGTTAAGTCTTTGTCACGATCCCAAGGCATAGTGAGTTTCTACTTAACAAAGTATATGTACTTTTTTTGGTAAAGAAAAAAGAAAGGATGGAATTTTTACTTGCGAAACTCGGAAATATGAGTGTACACAACATTTGTAGTGAATGTCTTACGTGTCTGTTGACTTGTGTTAAGAGATTCCACAAGGTTAATTTTTATGACTGCATTTTTTTATTTCTTTTTCAACTAGCGTTGCAAAATGTGGATGGTCATTATGGATTACTTACTGGCTTCCATTTAGCTCAAGAGAAACCAGGTGATGTGCCACTTTTGGAATATCATGGTTGTGAACGGCAACTTGGTTGTGAATACTGACAACAGCAGTGAGTACCGACTCTTGCAGTGATTGGTTGTGAATGTCAACAACACGTAATAGAAGTGAACACCGACCCTGGAATTGGTTTGGTTATGAACGCCAACAACACAGCAGTGAGCGCCGCCCACCCTCTTTAGACTTTAAGAACCAGAAACCAAACCTAGAGTCTCAGCCATCACTTGGCGACATAGAACTGCCCAGCAGTTAACTGTATTTTGAAAAGTTCCTCTCCGAAATTATTTTTAATATACTACCAGCTTTTGGCATTGTTTCATACGTTGATTTTGATGCAGTATACTAATTTATAATACTGTTTATTTATTACTGCAGATGGAAAACTGGTGTCACTATATTGACGTATCTCTCGAATGTTCACAATGGGAGGTTCATTAAAGACTGACTTTACACTCATTCGTGGAGTCTTATATTCGAACATTGCTATTGCTCCTAGTACCATAGGTCAAAAGTCGAGTTGGAATGCAACTAAAGCATTTAAGCAAGTTGGGGATTTAATTTACTACCAAAGGGGAGATAATATTGTTTACATGTTTATGCATGAGAGAGAGAGAGAGAGAGAGAGAGAGAGATCAGAAAGTGAAAAGGGAAGGCAGACACGTTGCAGAGAGAGGAAAGGAACCGGTATTAGGATATTACCTGAGTGAACACGCGACCCCCCTCCGCCTGCACGCGTTTGTTTACATAATGGAATTGTGGGTAGAAAGGCGCCGCTGCCAGACACTGCCATCCAGCTCGGTGTTACAAGGTTAAGCAGGGGTTAGGGGAAGAGAGCCTTCGGCCGTCACAAGTTTGTTCTCTTGGTGGAGGGACTGTTGGGTGTTTCAGAGAAGTATTGCTCTTTTGGGAGGGGACGTTGAGATTTCTGTTTTAGCACTAGTGTTGTCGACTGAGAAATCGGGGTTGTGGTTGTAGAGGAATAAGTATTTGGTGGTAATGTATGGTTGAGTGGTGAAGACATGTAAGGATTATTTAATGGGGTAAAGTTTTGTTTAGTTGAAACATTGTAAAGTTACGTAGTGGCGGACTAAGTTTTGTGGTGAAGAAAGATGAGGCCTGTCACCTTTGTTAAAGAAGGGGGAAAACATCATGTTTGGTTTTGGGAGAAAAAGTTTACCGAGTATGTGTGAAAATATACGTATCATAATTTACTTCGTGTATTTCCTTTGAATATTTTGATTTTCTCATGAGTAAATCGTAGGGCGTCGCTCCCCCGATTGGTAGATGAGGGCATTGTAATGTGACATGGGAATTGAGGATGAATACACTAAGAGTTTTGTATACCATACTTACCGTTTAAAATTGGATCTTTGGGATGGAAACTGGAAACATTTGAGCGAAAACGGGAAATGACGTATAATAGAAATGATATTGACAACTCTTATGAGGAATGAAGTTATTCCAAACTCCCAAATTGGTAATTACCTCCATGAGTTTGGGCTTACTTAGGTACATTACCCCCAGTATACACCGTTAAATATCCGTAGTTATAGCCATGATTCTAAATATAGAAAAAAAGAATGTTACTTTAAACTAAGTTAATGAAAGAGTAAAGTTAAAAGTTTTTTTTTTTTTTTACGTATAGTCAGAAAGTGG
Source organism: Panulirus argus (assembly GCA_038088735.1). NCBI lineage: Eukaryota > Metazoa > Arthropoda > Malacostraca > Decapoda > Palinuridae > Panulirus > Panulirus argus. The sequence goes on along the minus strand of JAYMFT010288387.1, from coordinate 10,610 downwards.
TGATACTCCAGTATTCCTTAAATCGGGGTCCCTCGCTGGATTGGTCCTGGTCATCAAGATTCCAGGAAAAAAGTACTATTGGCATATCTACACACTCCTGGTGATGGCTGCTAGGATTTAAGGATCTTTGTCAGCCTGTAAATGTTTCCCCAGTTTCTATTTTCCTGTATATGATTTAGTGTTAATGATTTTCATCAGTGCCTGCCCCTATTAGCCTTGTGTATATCACTCTATCTCCTTATGGTACTTCTATCAGTTTTTAATACTAAACCTTTTCTTCCAGCCTCTCCCTTCCTCCAGCATCCTCGGTACCGCTTGAGTGTTTACTGTACACTGCGGTCCCTCCCGCCTGCTAGGATTCGGCTATTGCGCAGCTAAAATACCAGAGATGGTCTCGGTGGCGTTACCTGAATTATTACTTAGTAATCATTATCGGCGGTATATCTTTCAGACGTGTATTGTTTCTATGTTGCCGTTATCGGCGATATATCTGCCAGACGTGTGTGTATTCCACCGTTGTTATTATCGGCGATATATATCTGCTAGACGTGTATTGTCCTGGAATTGTCATTATCTGTAAGATATTTGCCAGATGTATACTTCTCGTTGGTATTTCAAATAGTATATCGTTGCTCCAGTCAAAAACAAAAGCCTACACCAAGGCCAGGCCTTAATTAAAGTTTAAAGAAGGGCTATCACAAAGGTGTGAAAGAGATGAGGGAAGAAGAAAAAAAGAAAAGGAGCTTTAGTGGAAGTGGAAACCTGCCTTTTAAAAAGTTGTAGGTCTCATCTTCTAGGAAAGACGTGAAAATGTAGTTTCAAAAATTTACCAGGAGTTAATGAACCAAACAACTAATCCTTAAGTTGCCAACGGCTTTACAGTAATCACGTGACTGTGGATTCTCGAGTGTTGTGTGGTCTAAGTAAGATGGGGGCACAAAGTAAGCCGTCAGTTCTTGGGAGCAGAAGCTAAAGTAACATTTGTAGAAGAGTGAAAGAAAAGAGATCCTTCAATGTGGCTCAGGGCAAGTAGTTCAAGCTTTAGAGTCGTACTGGGAGAGATGATAAGTCGGACTGTTCTGGACTCGGCCCTGGCAGATAGTTATGTAGCGTTAGTTTTTTTTTTTTTTTTATGTTGTCATTATAGACGGTATATCCGCCAGACGTGTATTTTCCCCTGGTTGCCGTTATCAGCCATGTATCTGCCTGACCTGTATTGTTCGTTAGTCGCCATTGTCGGCGGTATATCATCCAGATGTATTGTCCATTTGCAGCCAATAGCAGCAGCATGTCTTGCAGACTTATAATATTGTTGACATATTTACGAGACATTTTACAGTAATAACCATTATTAGTGAAAGGGATCACATATTATTCATTAGTTACCATTGTTGGTGGAATGTTTACCTTAAGGTAGTTATTCGTTAGTTGTCATTTTTGGCATGAAGTAGTCAAATATATCGTCCACTAGCTGCCATGAAAGCAATGTATTTACTAAAAGTATGTTCCGTAATTGCCATTGCCTTATATATGACATCCCAAATATGTATCGATCGTTAACATTGTTTACGATAAAGCTGATTGATATAATTCCCTTAGGGTGATGTACTTCCGTTGCCGTGGGCGGCATTGTTCTTGTGCTGCCATGAACGGCGAAATATTGACTAAGCCTTTCGAAATATAAATTTCCAAGATTTCCCCATCATAGCTCTTCATTATGTAAATGGAACCGTATGAACTGATTACCTTTACATTCAGCATAAATATTTATATGCAAGTGCAGTACTGTTTGTTGACCATTTTATAGACTCAAATGCCACGTAAAGTAGTTTTAGTTGTGTTTGTTAGTAGTATTTAGTTCATGAGTAAGATTTATGCTGTTGGAAATTAAATTTTGAAATGAAGTGTATGTAGTCAAAAGTGAGAGAGTTTTGCAACAAAATACATTAACAATATATATCAGGGTGAGCTTCCCAAGAGCAGATTTAAAGATGATACAGTACATACTTCTCAGACATGAGTAATCAGTCCACAGCTCTCAATATTTCTCTCGGAATATTTCCAACACTCGACACAGCGGTTGGCACGTACGGTTCTGGTGTATGCTTGTAGTAGCTGAGCAGTACATACTGCAAGGATGTAAGCGGACGGTTGTAAGGCATAGCATATTTATCCGTGAGTGATATATGGATGACAAACGTTATGCGATGTTTGAGTAACTAAACGATGCAAGAATATTGGAATATGAGGGATTGTCGCCGTTTGTATGACTGCGATATAACCTTACTGTACTGAGTTCATACGATATTTGGGCCACGTCTTGTGAACACATTATATGTTGAGTAGCCCACACGATATGCGGTTTTTGGAAAGAAGGATTGTCCGCATTTGTATGAATGCGATATGTCCTCATCGTCACGTGTTCTTGCGATGTACGGATACATGAATGCGTTCTACCATTTATGAATGCATAAATGCGATATGATATGATACATTAAGGGCAATTCTTTGCGAGTAAACGCCATGGCTGAAGCACTAGTGTTTTTATCCGTTTTTATGGAAATAATGGCGATTCAGTTGGCGCGACTTTCGTTCGAATGGTGTGTGTGTGGTGTGTGTATGTGTGTGTGTATGTATGTATGTGTGTGACGTCATTCATTGTTGCTGTAATATTAGTAATATGATATACGGGCATCAGGTGGGCCCTTGAACACGACGGTATAACCGCCCATGAGCACAATGATGCCGCCGTTAAGTTAGGTCAGGTCAGAGGCCAGGCCTTCATGCCCAGAGATCGCATCAAGGGGTTAGTTGAAGGCGATGTATACCTGGTGACGTCTTGTGTGGTCTTCACACCCACGGCCCAAAAGGGTAAACACAAACTTAATTGAAAAGTGCTGTCAGGTTTTACGTTGGTCGTAATGTGCAGAGGCTGGTTGGCTTGTTAGGGTACGTGTTGGCTTTGGATGTGATAGCTTTGACTGGACGGTTGGGAGTAGTATAACAGAAGAAATATAAGTATCGGTCGTTCCACTTCTACAAATTTATGATAGGCTTTTCACTGGGGGGGGGGGGTTGGATCATTTGAAACTGGAAAGACATTGCTTATAGGTAATTTTAATACATTCGTGAAGATTTTCATATATGTTACACTATAGCTATAGCAAGTGTGTTATATATGTAAAGATTCGCATATCCTTACCACTTTTTCTTGAAGATTATCTATATACGTAATATTTGCGTCTGAAGATTCACATGCACGTTATACTGGTTTGAGGATTCACATGCACGGAACACTTGTCCTTAAATTTTTACCCACACGTTTGTTTGAAGATTCATATGCATGTGATGTGTGTAAGATTCACATGCAATTAATACGTATTTGAAGATTCATATACACGTAAAACTTGTTTGAAGATTCACATACATGTAGCACTTTTGCATAGATTCACATACACTTAACACTTGTGCTTTCTTTAATGAAATCCCACATCAGAGTTTAATATTACTAAATTTAAGTCAAATGGGATACATGGGGTTAAACTTCGATGGTTAGGAAATTGGCTGTCTTGGTAAACTAAAGAGTAGCTATGAATGGTCAAACCACTGAATGGATAGATGTAACAAGTGGTGTGACACAGGGATCAGTCTTTGGACCGGTTCACTTTTTATATGTATAAATGATATTGATAATGGGCTGCATTGTAAGATATCTAAATTCGCGGACGAATCTAAGTTGAGAAATAAATCTATACCGGAAACTGAACGTCCACAGCTTCAAACTGACATAGACAAGCTGATGGGTTGGGCTGGGCTATCACGTGGCGAGTGAATTTTCATATTGCTTAGTGCAAAGTTTTAGATATCGGTTGCAAAAATGAAAAGGCAAGCTACAATACGAGCTCCGTTTAAACTACTAAAGATAACTGAGGAAAAAGACTCGGGTGTAATAATCTCTGGTATGCTAAAACCAAGTAAGCAGTGCACAGAAGCAGTAAAAAGACGCAAACAAAATTTTTGGATTCATAGGAAAGACTTTGAATGTAAGTCTCGGGAAGTTATCCTCGCGTTTTGCAGCTCACTAGTGCGTCTCCTTATTGAATATTGTGCTCAGTTTTGGTCACCCTACTTGAGGAAAGACATATACAGAATGGAGAGAGTACACAAGCATACTACCTAGATTTCCAGCTTAAGAAAAAATCCTGTAAGAGCCGACTATCCGAAGTACACCTATTTAGCGTGGAACAGAGGTGAAGAGGTGATCTAATACAAGTATTCAAAATCATTAATGGCTTCGTCAATTTCGACCTTACGAGCTAGCTAAGGATAAAAGGATACATTCGTCTGATTTCACTCGTAGGAACGAATTAAACCCGTAGGCCAACGTTTTACCTCGTATGAGGCGAAGCATTTCTTCAGGATTGTTAACATGTGGAATGATTTACCATTTAGAGTTGTTCAAAGCATTACCACAGATACGTTTACCTATAGACTTAATTAATATTTTGTTTCAAACTCACGACTGACTGATTATTTGCACCTCCTTAGCTGCACGATAAGTATGTCTTTCTACACCAACCTTATTAATACATGAGTTTCTGTTCTCTTCTACCATCACAAACAGCCTCGTTAGGACTAAGAGTATGTTGCTATGTGAATTAAGTTGTACTCAGTTGCCTAAAGAATCGCTTGTGCTAGCAGACCCACAATCATTATCAGTTGTAATTATATGTCGCATTAACTATACTTGTATTACATTTTCCGATCGTGAGAGCTGGGCTTTTGTAAACAAGGAAGCAGAGCTTAAGGCGTTGTACCGGCCCAACAGTAGACGGGAGGACCTTAACCTTACTGTATTACGGGCCTCGCGCCCCATGCGGTAAATGCTCGTATCTAGGCTAGGCTATCCCAGAGACGGCCGTCGTGGAACGGTGCTGCGCCTGTGGTAAGTGTGGGGACTGGTTAGTAGTGCTTTAGGCAGCCAGAGTGAAGGAACTCCAGCTGGCTTCGGTTAAGGGACTGGCATCTTGTTGCCAGTGGTGAGAATGAAGTGTTTGACCTGTTAACATGTATCTTTTGTACGTACCGAACTTTAGAAAAGTGAAGATGATTAAGGAATTGTTGACAGGGTAGAATGGCCATGGGGCTACTGGGGCCGCAGGGTCACAGTCCTCGTGTGGGCTGTCTGGGCCACTTGGCCATAGTACCTACGGGTTTACTGGGCTACAGTAGCTGCTGGGGCTTCCTTGGTAAATTGGCCATCGGGGCTTATATGACCGCGTGGGCCGGGGTTTTAGGTTATCCTGCCGGCCAATGAAGCGGTTGCTGGGGCTAAGTTCGTGTCTGTCAGTAGTGTCTCGCTTGCTCTCCTGGATTTATTTCCCTCCCGTCGCTTGCCTTGATGGCATTATTTCCCTCTCATGTATTTGCTCAGCTCTCTCTCTCTCTTATCATAATAACTGAGGTGTTCGAATGTCCGTCAGTGGTCGTTGTCTTAATTATGAATATAAAGGGTTGCAGCAACACCGTCCACCAGTTGGTCTTGATAATGCAAAGCTTTTTTCTTTCTTCTTAATTGGGTCCAGCACCTTCTTGCACATCGTCTTACACAGAGCTTTAAAAAGGTGTGGAGCGTGTGGTAGTTGTAGGAATATGACGCTTTAAAGGGCTTCCACCACCGTCCAGCACGTGGTCGATGTTGTTGTACTGAACCTTAAAGGGGTCCCACCGGTGGGTTGTAGGGAGAAAGGGTTGAGGAAGGGGGGGGGGGGCGACATGCCTCGACTCTAGATTCAGAATATTTTACAATGTGAACTGTGGAACGATGGGGGTGGCTTTTGGCTGGACGGCGCGGGATTATGTGGGTGTTTCGTGTCATGTCCTAATGAGAACATCGCGTCGTCCACACTCATTTCTCTAGATCATGATGACTTTTTTTTTAAAATGCTTCTCCTAAAAATACTTCATCAAATTTCGCTTCCTTTAACCGTTGTAACGTTTCACCTGTAAGATATACTTTATATAAAGTTTCTCCCAAGAGTATTTATGATTTTCCTATTTTTCGAGAACAAAGTTAGGTGAGGAGCACAGTCCATCGATCCCACGAAATTTAGTAAGTCAAGTGGAGCTAGTGACTTCACTTAAGATGGCCGGATGGAGCGATAGCAACGTCCGAATCCGTTGGTGTTTGACGTCGTTTTTCATTGAATTGATGACTGTCGGTAACATACTTCGAAATTAACAATATTTTATTGTGAAGAACATAAGAATTTATATTGAGGCTTAATTTAGATTAATATGTCTAACATTTATTTTAGATTTTTTGAAAAAATTATAGCTACCAAGTAACTGGAAAGTCTTTACATTTTACGGCATTCGGACATTATTGACGTCTCCCGAGAAGGTTTGTGGAGACGAATTTTAAGCATATTTGGTATATTATTTTAGTTTTCGTATTTTTTCTCCCCACCTCATTTAATTATATATCAAGATTATATGTAATAGCCTACTTATGAATGTACTATTTTGTAATGAGTAACAACACGTAGGTGTATAGCGTATGTGACTATGATTTAATTGCTTGATTTTTTTTTGTTCATGGAAAAAGTGGAGCTCAGATTCTCATCGGAGGATAGAGTTTTGAAAATAAAAAAAATCCTCAAGCTTGACTGCTAAGATACGGCAGTAGAAGTGCACTGGGAAAATTTCGGATTGAAAGCTTTAGTGTAGGTTTGACGTTTCATTGTATGTGTATGTGAATCATATTTAGCCTTGGTTTCATGCTGTGGCATATAGGTCATAATGTTTCGTGACACTGATGTGGCATACAATTATGAAATAAAGAATTAAAGAAGTTAAGTGTTTATATGAACGATGCAAAATGATCCAGAACACAACACTGGTTAAAACCTCACGCTTAACAGGAATACTGGGAAGGCTGATGCCAATTAGTGTTTTAAAGTTCATATTGATTTTCAGTGGTAACTTCGGCAAAGTTTTAAGTCTATATTTATATTAGATATGTCAACTTTCATAATAGTTTTCTTCCACTGAGATCGAGTTTTATGTCGAAAGTAAAGTTTTAAGTATAGAAATGAATGATATTTTAACAGGTGTGGCGCGGCCATATTCGTGCGTCACAAGTCATATGCCAGGTATTGCAAGATTTTGAAATGATTTTATACTTTATCCATATTTGCTCGTTTTCTTAGTAGTTTTATATGCATTTTGGTTATCAACAACAAATATTTGTTCCCTACGATAACAGATCATGTTGTAACGGTAAGCCATCAAAGATATTTACACTAAGCTAGACTGGCAACTTGGAGGATCGATGTATTCCAAGGAAACGTTCAGGAGGTTCGCAGAATTACGGGAACCCAATTTTCTGGGCATTGCTGTTCAGCATCTGTGCAAAGTGGACTATCATGACGTCATGACTAAGAGACGCAAGTACGCTAAAAGGTGAATAGATGTGAACGAGAAGTTGCTTTTGAGAAGAGATAGGATATTGTTATTTAGAAAGAAACTATTGGCAGCTCTGGCTTACTCTAAAATCCTTTATGTTTGTGATTCGTTTTGCTGATTTTATGTTTCAACGATCAGAGTTATATTAAATGAATTCATGATTCTTCACGTGATGGAGAAAATAGCTAAACTACTTCACTGAAGTTAGGGTCATTGACCTTAACTTGTAAGCCCTTGTAAGGTTTGGGCTGTAGAGTTATGGTACATCTGTAGACAAGCTACAGGTGGACTGGAACCAGTCGTGTTAGTCCTGGGATCTTCGCCTGTTATTGTGGTTGTGCGTGTGTGTGTCTGTGAATCGGGCTTCATCTAGCTGCCCATCTTTTCTGAGGCAATAACTTTCTGATTTCCCCCTTCCTTCACAATTTCGTCACTTCCATATTTATAATACTCTATTACTCGCATGAAAATCTTAGGTCCCTGTAGTTCGGCTGTTCCACCTGTCTCAAGAATTTCTCTTTAAAGAGTTCGTTAAATCGTCGCTGGAACCTTAATAGTTGCGGCCACGTCTCCCAAGTACTTTGTGCATCATGGGCAGGTCTGGCTCTGCTGTCTTGAATATTATAGCAACTAAATGTCGCCGTAAATGGTAGTGACGAGGTCATGTATCATATTTTACACCGTTACCAAATGCTATTTGAAGTTTTAACAAGACTCGTATACCAGACAGCAGTAAGGACAGGAAGCGCTGACGAGTAGTAATTGCTCTTATAGCGTTTCCATTGTAGAGGAATCCATACTTCAGCTTCAGCTATTACATACGTTAAGGTAATATATTTTTAACTTACAGTCTTAATAGAAATTGTTTTGGAAAAGAAAAATCTGGATATAAAGACCGTCATTATCTGGAAAATTAACCATATTTAAAAACTGTCCTAGGGATATGGCTTACTCTGTGCCGACATAATAACCTTTCTTAAGGTTAACATACAAAGTTTTGCTGTTACATAATTTGTAATTGTGTAAACATTCTTTTCCACCGTAAGTTTAAAGAGCAGGAATAAAAACTGGTTTTCCAGGAAGAGATTACATTGTTTTAGATTTTCTCAAATTGATAAGATTTTTTAGATGTGGTAGACGAAATGAGCTTGAGATATCATCACTCTTATGCTTGTCCTTTTTTGTGTTTTCGGATATTGTAACAGTTGAGGTATAACTGATTGGTCAGATGTGACTGATTGGTCAGGTTTAACTGAATGGTCATGTGCAACTGATTGGTTGGGTGTGACTGATTGGTCAGGTGTAACTAATTAATCGTGTGCAACTGATTGGTCTGGTGCTAGTGACTGGTAGAGAGAATTGCATGATAATTGCACTTTGTCACTTGGATATCGTGTTCTGTGAGCGGTAGTGATCAACTCTACTGATAATTATTCGCATATATTCCCTTTTGGTTCTTTACTGTTCTGTAGAGATATGATTTTGTGTCAAGACAGAGTTAGGAACTTACGAGATAAGCATGTCCGTAGGGTTCAGGATATTGTAGAGACAGCTTGACATCACGATTAACTGCACTGTATCTCCCCGTAGAGGAAAAGAAAGTCTGTCGATTTAGAGCCTGAATTTTTCTGGGGGTCTCGAACTGTGTGTTCCTGGGTGAATTCTGTCGCCAGGTGCAGCAGTGATTATTATTATTATTATTATTATTATTATTATTATTATTATTATAATTGTTATTGTTGTTGTTACGAATGATACGAACCTGTGTTCGCATCATTCGTATATTATTTTTTGTGTCAAAGTTTTCTCTCCCAGCACACAAGTGTGCTCTGTGGTGAGTCTCTCAGTAACCATGGCAGCCAGTGAGGTCTGTACGGTGGAGGAAGGGCCTCGCTGTGGTTACCCTAACCAGCAGGGGATCCCGTTGGCCGCTCTGCGGTTGTCGGTGTCAAGTGCCAAAGTCACACGACTCCTCACAGTTGTAACGTCCCAGAATCGCCGGTAGCCATTAATCCCTTCTCAGCTGTGGACAGGAGATGTGGTTTTTACTTCCGTTCCCAGGATCTCACAGTCAAGATGGGGAGCATGTCACAGTCAAGATGAGGGGCATGTCCTGACCACGTTAGCCAATCGGAATTGACATTGTGTGGTCACTCTCTCCAGTGACAACTGAGGTGATGGGCGTGATAGGAAGGAAGGAGCCAGCCAATCCGAATTGACTCTGTATAGAACACACCTCTCATTAAACCCTTGGGCATTGATCCGAGAGCTGATTTCCTTCAACCAGCCGCCTACGAGAAAGATTTCCCTGCCAACGAGCCGTAGCCACAGATAGATCCACAAGCCACAACTCCCGGAGAGATATCGCGTCCCGCCACACTACGGTTGTATTATTATTGCTTATTGTTAATTGAGTGTCACTGTCTATTGTAGTGTGCCTTTAGAATTATCACCGCGTTAGAGTGGTATGTTTTTATCTCTGAAATTTGTAAAGGAAGGGACCTCCTTGGTTTGAAAACTTACCTAAGCGTTAAAATAACGTAGATATTTGAGCCCGAGTGATTTATTACTTTTCTTGTATTGTGAATTTATTTCTTTTAAACTAAGTAATTTCATTCTTGGTGTTTAATTTCATTCCTTGTCTAAAGTGACGTTATCCGTGTGCGCAACAATATTATTATTATTATTATTATTTTTATTATTATAATTATTATTATTATTATTATTATTATTATTAAATATATTTGTTGTTATTGTTCTTTGTTATATAATTATGATATCCCTGAGGATAAGGGAGAAGGAAACTTCCCATATATCTCCGGCATATCGTAAAAGGCGACTACTACTAGGGGCTTGAAATCCTGCCCTCCAAAATTAGGGATAGAGAAAGGACCTGTGAGAGGATTTTTCCTCAAAGGCTTAATCGTTTGTTTCTGATGCTAACCTCGCCGTCGAGGGAAACATCAAACAGGCATAAAAGAAATGTTTATTCCCAGAAGTAAGAGGAATGATGTTTTTTCGTATATATATATATATATATATATATATATATATATATATATATATATAATGTGCGTAAGACAAGAGAACAAATGGGAACGTCGGTGAAGGGGGCAGGGGGGGAAGTGATAACAGGGAGTGAT
>JAYMFT010288376.1:0-10393 GCA_038088735.1 Panulirus argus | reverse complement strand
ATATATATATATATATATATATATATATATATATATATATATATATATATATATATATATATGTATATATATATAAGCATGTGTGTATTTGGGGCTACCTATAACGCCCAGCATTTGTGGCAACTTGCCAACAGGAACAATGTTGGATCCCATGCTTATTACAGTCCTTTAAAGTGGATTTCATACATTTCAAACAGCATTCCAGTCTTATACATTTAACATCCAATGCATAATTCTAAGTCAGGATGAACTGTGGAAATGCCTAGAATTATAAACATTATAATGTTATGAGTTTACAGATAAATAACCATGACAAGCACACACACACATACTTGCCACTATCACGAAAGTTAAATACAGATCAATATTAAAGTGAACTATGACCTATAAGCTAACACCAATCAGTTAGATATACATCTGTATCAAAGTGAACTATGATATATACATCAGTATAGTTGGATATACATTAATATCAAAGTGAATTGTAACTTACCAGTTTATTTAGATATACATTAATATCAAAGTGAACTGTAAGATGTACACCAGTTTAGTTAGACATATCCATATCAAAATGAACTGTAACCTATACACAAATTGGGTTAAATACACACCAATATCACAGTGAACTGTAACCTGTACATCAACTTAGTTACATATATAGTAATATCAGAGTGACATTTAGCCTCGCTTTTCTTCTTCACTGATATAATTCTTGCCACATTCATTGCTACAAAATCCAACGACAAAAGGATAAAATATGCAAAGAACAAGATGTACCAAATCAATCAACTCTATATCAAAATTTCTATATCTTTCATCTTGTCAAGCGCATTAATAATACAATGGGTGTTCAAGGCCTTCCAATGTCATGCCTGCGTACTTTGCATATGTTATCCAGGTCATTCCTGTCAAATTTGAAACTGTAACCCATTACGTAGGACAATTGGATCCTTGTATACGGCAATACAGTCCTCGAGCCTGAAAGTCCGATCCTAGACCGCGACGATAAAACCCTTAAGGGTCAGGTCAAAGGACAGGCCATCATATCCAAGCATGGTCAGGGATCGAACCATCGTCCTTACGGGTTTATTGTACAGCATTTAATGTGTGAGCAACGGGTAATATGGGACCAGAGTATAAAACTCTGAATAGAGGATAAGGTAGTGACAGACATTGTGTGAAGTCTAAATACATGAGAATGGCTAATTTGAGGTTCAACAGAAAGTCGAAGAAGCATCAAGATAATATACTCAAGACAATGTAGGTACAGACACAGACATTAGTACAATGGCATGCTGACCCTGAGTCAGTGGACCCTTATGAGGACCTTGGGAATTCTTTGTATATTCGTTCACAAAGGAGTTACGAAATGTAGTTACGATTGTATGCACAGAATCTAGTTATCACATCTGTATTTACCTTTCAATGAGGTTCCATAGTGATGTGGTGAGAGCTAGACTATGTGTACTGGTGCTTGGGCATGAGGTGTAGTAAGCTTCCCTTGTTCTGGTGTGAACGGTGAGGTGTTGTGGACGAGTTTAATTAACAGTCTAATGTATGTACGATTCTGTGAGGTTTAACAGATGGAGTTTGACACTTGCTATAGCAGGGAAAGGTATCATAAAAGTGAGGTACACTGTAGGTGTATATTCAATGCAACTGAAACCCTTAGACTTATTCCGGTTTCAGCAAGCCGGATGCGCGCGCACCATGTTTTCTGTACGGGCGTGATATCACAGGAAATCCATCTTAACAGTGAATTCCTTAGATTACTATCAGCTCACGTGGCGGGACACACGCCGAGTTAGGAAATGTACAAATAGGAAATGTACAAAAACTATTCAGAGCCTAAACTGATCCTTGATAAATTTCAAGACTGCGAATGACTGAAATAGCAGATTTGGCACATAAGGTAAACAACAATTCACACGGATAATCCAAACGATGTCTACGAAGCACTATAAAACTTTCTCGCTAAAGGCCTAACAGCACGTAATATTCTGATATATAACAACTACCGTGCTACTATTGCACCAACCAGGGAGGAAAATCATGAATTCATTGAATGAACATGTACACTGCCTCTGATCAGTTCGGTTGCTTTACGTAGGTACACCTGGTGGTTACAGCTACAAGTGCCCTTATTGATCATACAAATAGCAATCAAACTTGGTATGAGAACGGGATCTGATGGAAGGAAACGAGCCTAGTTGTTGTGTCATGTACGTAAGACAAGACAAGGAGCTATGACACTTATAGCATTCGTAATACATGCTAAGTTCGAGCATACTCATGAGTGTGGCTGAGTCACGCCATCTTAAGGTACCTCGCCACGTTCCTCCCTCATTTCCAAGGTGATCTCTGCCTGACCCGGAAACAGTACCGTTGCAGGGTGGCCCTCCCAACACCTGTTTTTTCTTCTCGCTACTCTTATGGCCTCGGCCAGACCACCCGTTGCCCCTAAAAGTCTTTATCTAACGACTTAAATATCGACTGGTCGTTCACACCACTGATTATACCTATTACCACCATTCTCTGTGTTAGAAAATGCAGCATTTCGTTGTTACACATACAAGGAGGGGTAAAAAAGCTCGAGTTGCTGTGTAATCAGATTACTGTACAGTTACTAGAGACTTTCTACACCGCTTATATAATATTTCTTAAAGCCTTGGAAACAACCCTACGACCCTTGGGTACGATGACATGGCCTTTGACTAGGGGTCAAATGCCAAAGCATCTTATTTAAGCATTCTAACGTCGTGCTCCACGATCGTACCGTTGTGCTTTACGGAGTTAAATACCCATGTAACAAAACGCAACCCCTGTTTGCGTTTCGTAAATTCTACAAAAAACATACCGTATGAAAACAACACATAAATCTTTGTTTGGTTACTATTCATGAAGATATTGTTCTCAGTCTAAGTGTCACTAAAAAGGGAACTCCATAAATGACGCGCAAAGACCTTAAAATGTAACGTTATTCAAGCCAAAATGTTTCATAAGAGAAAACCAAACATTCGGTGCCCGAAAGTGATTAGCTCATAACTATACCACCTATATACATCAGGGACCGCCAGTCTGGAAACCAAAAATTTACTACGTGAATATCTTCAATACCCAGATCTGATTAGTGAGCCTGTTAAGAGTTCTGCGCATGCGGACTGCCGCCTCAAACAGCCTGACCTATCAGAACAACACCGATGCATCTTGGTCCCTGACCGAGCTATAGAAACCGAAAACTTAAAAACTAGTGTAACGGTAAACATGTATTTTAGATACAATAAACTGAATATAAATAGTGATATGATCTCTTTGCCTTCGGAAGTCTGTTTCTACCGCAAGTCGGCTTGTGGCTATACTCCCTTACGTGTGAGCTTGATCTATATGTAACCATTGCCATCATGCTCCAACAGTAACGTACACTTCAAGAGGTACACGTTTTTATCTCGAACATACCCAGTGATCGGATTCTGCAATTCTTATTTTCACCGACAGATGATAAAGTCTGCGCTTTTGGTGCAAACTGTTGTCTCCTATAGATTCTGTGATACTTTCATCACACTGCGTGTAAACTACTAATGTTTTCAGAGCTTTAACTATACACCGTGACATCAGTTATTCATATCAAATGGACTTTAATACATAATTAGCCTATATTATTAGTGTGTACACTACGCTATGAATGCTAGGTAATATTTACCATTAATTAGATAAGTGGAGAGTGTGGTATTCCCAGTCCAGTGTGCATAATTCTGCTGATGTTTCCGGAACCACAATAGGACTGGGGCCCAACCTAGCATGAATGACGATCTGCACATCTATCACAATGTCAGCCGAGGGCTATAGGTCGTGAGGTATACTCCAGCGTCACTAGTTTGATGTCTCGCTTAAGTTAGAACTGTGGTGCTTCACTGTAAGTAGTGTGCTGCCTCTGTGTCATTACTGTGTGCCCCACTCAGTAGTGTGGTGCCCCACCGTCAGCAGAGTGCTGTCTGATCGTCGGCAGAGGTACCTCAGTCCGCAATGCGGCGCCCAACAGTCAGCAGTGTAGCGCCTTACCGTCAGCAGTATGGTGCCTTATCGTCTGTTGTGTGGTGCCTCTTCGCCAGCTGCGTTTAGTTAATCGTCATCCTCAGGAACCTCGCCGTATAGTGTAAGGTGCTTCGACTTTAGCAGCATGTGGTGCATCTTCAACCGTGGTGCCTCATTACAGTAGGATGGCACCTCATCGTCCTCTGGTGCCTAGCAGTCAGCAGCAGTACCTCACCGTCAACAGTGGTGCTTCCCTTTCAGCAGTGTGGTACTCTCCGTCAGTAGTGTGGTACCTTGCCGTCATCAGTGTGATGCCTCGCCGTCACAAGTGTGGTCTATCACCATCAGAAGTGCTGCCCCACCGCCTACAGTCATGCCTCCGTCAGAAGTTTGCTGTATCATGACCTAAAGTATGTTGCCTCACTGTTAGCACTGCGGTACCTCATCATCCTCTGGATGACTTACCGTCAGCGGCATGGCACTTACATCGTCCTCTGGTGCCTCACCGTCAAGTGTGGTCCTTCACTCTCAGTAGTGTGGTATCTCCTCATCTGGTGCCTCACCGTCAGCAGTGTGGTACTTCGTCCTCTGATGTCTCATCATAAACAGTGTGGTGCCTCAAGGTCGGTTGTGGTACCCCCTCTGATGCCTCACAGTTAGCAGTGTGGTGCCTCATCATCAGAAGTATGATACATCACCGTCAGCTGTGTTGCACCTCACTGTCAGAAACGTGGTACCACCGTCAGCAGTATGGTGTGTCACCGTCAAGTGGTACCTCTCTCTCTCTCTCTGCCGCGTTGACTCGGCAGTTGTGCCTCTCCGACAACAGTGAGGTGCTTCATCGTCAGCATTATCGTAGCCACCAGTCAGCAGTGTGGGGCCCTACTGTCAACATTATCTTATCTACCAGTCAGCAATGTGGTGCTTCAAGGTCATCAGCAAGGGGCTTTACTGTGTGTAGTACGAAGCCTCACCGTCAGCAGTTCACGTGGTCAGTTGTCGCTGCAGGGATCCCCAACAGTGTGCACACAAGGACGACTGTATCATAACCAGTAAAACTAACCCTCATCACTGACCCACCTTGCTTTCTTCATGCCCAACACAAAGCAGTGCTTTAACTCAAAAGAACCTATGCCTTCATTACCTTAACGTACTTTTAAAACAATTTTCACAACCTTAATTATAAATCGGTGTAGCATGGGATACTGTGATCCCTCTGCCTAAACCTACGGAGGAGAGGGGTATTGATTAATCTCAGGAAGCCCTTCCCCTACCATGAGCGAATGGGATATTGTTAGGTTTTCGAAGAGCTTCGATTTTGTTGAAAGTTGTATACCTCCCCGCACTACAACCAGCGCGGCATTTTATAAAATTTACATTGAGAAAAAGTAGAAAAAAAAAACAATCTGTGTTTGTATTCAAGTCCAGACCATGGTCTATGGTCAGTGATATTAGTATATTATCAAGGTTTCAGCTGTTTAGTTGAAAATCTATTTCAACCCAGTAACTTCGGTGTCACCGCCTTGTTACAAATCGAATGTATTCCATGAATGGCAATGGAATTCCTCAATGAAAGGGTATAACCGAGTAAAATGTCGTCTTGGGACTTACCTCAAATAAAAAGCGAGACCTTAATCCAGATTAATTTATATTCCAATGACGATGAACTGTCAAAATTCACAATAAATTTTAAATATGGATTTTTCAATCACGGATGGCACTACCAATGTTCAAAACACACCTCCTTCCATAAACAATCCACTCTACTGTGGCACAGAGTCAGACTCCGCAATGGACCAGAGGCAGAATCTCTGGAAAGAGTGTTATATACTCATAAAGGGAGACATTAAAAGTCAGTTGATTCCATATACTACATGTTTCGTCTATTCCTTATTATCAATATAGCATTTCATCTATCATTATTTCTTGTTCATATGGAAGAAAAGTTATTATGAGAGCTGCTTAATGTTAGTATCGTACGGCCGCCAACAATGCCATCAGTTTAGTTGATAGCTGATGTTACCAAGAAGGTATTTTTGAGCGAATTCTTCTACAGATGATGATAATCTTAGGAGTAATTTAGATTGTAAAAGATAAAATACATTATTTCCTTATGCGTGTGATCAATTACGTAAGATGAGGAAGTAAAAAACAACGAGATTGGGCTATGCTAGATCTTGAGATACCCACAAGGAAACATGAAGATTGATTTCGTGTTTTGGAGTCGCTTTGTGTGATGGAGAGTTGTACAGACGCTGTACGGTACACCAGACGTCCGTCTCTGATGCTACAGGGTTCTATTACCCCATCAAGCAGCTCTTGACATCAGAAGTCACAACCAACTTGATTGAATCTTCTAACCATAGTGTACGCAACGGATAATAATTCCCTTACAACACCCCATTCTCCTATCCTCGTTCTACCCGTCTCTTCCTGGCTATCAAAGCAGCGATGTTTTTCTACAGAGGACAAGGGGAGGATAAGAGTAGCAGCCGACCCCAGCTGGAGCAGGCGCCCTCACACCACACAGCCAGAAGCTTTTGGCCGACCTTAGAACAAGGAATTTTACTTTCATTCATAACGTTTCTTTGTGCACTTTCACAACCGCTGAGACGAATCATTTTACATAATCATTTTCATTTCTACTGTTTCGCCGACACTAGTAAAATGGATTTTGAAACAGCATTTGTATTCTGCTGCATAGTACTTGTTTAATAATATGATTTATAATATTTTTGTTGAGATTTGGCAAGATGAGAGGGCGCGACACACTTGCATCAGCAAGGGAGTCGGCTGGTCAAAGATCAAGGACGCTCGATGCAAAACAAAAATCATGATTACCAGATGGAACTCAACCATAAACAAAATAAGATAGAATTTTTCAGGCATGTGATACGATATATATATATATATATATATATATATATATATATATATATATATATATATATGAGAATGATTGATAACAAACTCGTATCTTTGCACCTTATACGTCCATAGATTAGGACATAGATCGATGTGTGTGTGTAGATAACCGAGTTGAGAAATGAAAATTTAATGTCAAAACCAAACTAGCCACGCTGGTTTCCCATTCTGGAATGCCAAATGGGCTCTTGGGTTGGGATGTGGTAACAGTGAGGGAGCCAGACACCACCCATCTGTTCTGGTCATAGGAATGTGAAGATGCAGGAACCTCAGGCCTGACCCGCACCAGAAGAATGATGGAACGAGGACATAATGGCCAATAGTTATATTTCTCCGTGACTTTTCCTTTCACATTGTGGTGGTTTCACTTCTGTCACCCGGCAGCTTCCTCTCGCCAGGTACAAATCAAGGTGTTTTTTGACGTTGTTCAATGCTGTAAACCAAGGAAAAACATATATAACTGTTAAGGTCGCATAGTTTCTCCTCGAAAGTTATGTACGACCAATAATGAACGCAGGACCTGTTTTACTGTGCCTGTGTGTGTGTGTGTATTGGCATGTGTGTACTGATATATGTACCATAGTCATTCCATTTTCTTCGAATCTTAAGTTCAGTAGCAGTGTAAATATCATAGATAGATATTCAGCCTGAACAAGTTCTGACCAGCAATGTAAGAATAAACCTCTTGGTGTTGTAGACAGAGACGACTGGCTCAGCGGAGTTCCTAGAATTTACAAGTAATGAATCAACTAATATAAATATTAATTATACGACCAACATCCGCCAAGTTGATCGTGGCGCCACCATTCTAGAGAAGGTTATAACCTTGAGCCAGACCATACGACCCTTGAGCATGACGGTACGACCCTTGACCACGACCGTACAAATCTTGGGAATGATGACCCGGTCGAAGGCCAGCTGATCAAGCCCAAAATCGTACCGCCGCACTCAGCGGTCGTACCATTACGCTTAAACGGGCTGCTGTATCGCTGTGTTCTGTGGGGTCAAGCCTCTCACACACTTAAGGTGCACGTGACACCATGGTCGCTCTGACCAACATCTTCCCGGCCGGAATGTCTTGCATCCGGCCGTAGTTGTTGGCATATCCGCTGCCCTCTTTGACATCATAGACCAGTGTCCCTTCCACGGACGGGTCTGTCCACCCTTAACGAAACTGGTCTTCTACCTACGGACGGGTCTGCTGCTATCCTCAACAGAACGATCCACTGTTATCCTCCACGGACCGACCCATCTTTAACCCTCCATGGACAGATCCACTGTTATCCCTAAGGACCGTTAAAATGTTACCTTTTCAACAACTGGAAAATACACAGATTCTTCTGCTACGAGGGGGAGGATATCAGAGCAGAACTTTAAATATCATTAAGAATTACTTAATAGAAATATATAATACATTAGTAGCTTGACAATACAAATGTTAAACACTAAAAGTTTTTTTGGTTTAAGTTTGTCAGAAGAATTAATAATAATAATAATAATAATAATAATAATAATAATAATAATATATTTTATTCAGAAAAATTGTTACATAATTTTCTGATAGAAAAACTTAAAAATTATACTACATAAAATAATTGTGAAGAGAATACTATTATAAACATTAGTGCTAATGAAAAAACACTCTTAAAACCTTATCCCTATACAAAACAATTCCAGAAGATCCCAAAGCTAGTACATCAGCGCCCTCTTTCCTATAAATCACTAATTATGAGACCAATTTAGTTCTATCAATGACGGCATAATTCCACCCGACCCACCTACGCCGACATGCCTGTTGGGAAAACCACCACTTCGAGCTGGTAAGAAGTCACCAACAGCCATGTTTGAGAATCTTTAGCAGAACACCATGTCGTGTGGGTGTAATCTAAGGAGAGTGTCGTTAGTGAGAGGTAGATAAGTTCCTTCAGTCCTATGGTAGCGACTCCATGCATGACACATGCCCTCCCTCTCATCAAACTACCTAAGCCTCACCCAGCCCCTTCAAGTACCTAACAATCCATGGCCGTCCATAAACGCATAACGCGCGGCCAAATTACATTCAGCAACGAAAATAACATCAAGTGTGAACTATGATCTATCTAAATGGTATGAAAGGCGATTAAAATATACCTGAAGTAGGGCCAGGAAGCTCTCGTATACATTCCACTGGGAGGCCATGGTGCCGTTCCTCGAGCGGACCTGTCAGCTGACACTGGCCGAGCTATCTTCTACAGATTGAATTTAATGTAAGTCTTCAGTTCTTTATCTCATCTTGTTATCCTCATCCTTGATAGAGATTTAATAAATTCTGTAATTATTACTTAGATGTATGTCATTTCATGCCGTATTTTCAACAATTTGTTTTAACCTCATATTGATCATGCCCGTCTCCATGGCCATGCATGTTCATCCATGGTATTTGCATTTATATTTCACGAAGGGAAAACACGACATTAATTATAAATCCCACTTAAAGATTACTGGTTTACTACTGTTAAAAATGTTCCATTATTCATCATTATGGTGCACAATGAAAAGGAAAAGTTTCAACTCTTCTGAATGTCCGTCATTAACCTCAATTTTCCCCTCACCATATTTCCAAGCCGCTAATTTGGCTTCACTTTATTTGGCAACATATACAGTGTACATACATATATTTCTATGCACCGAGATAGTACAAAATAAAAAACATAACAAAAACATCTGTTTCCAATGTGATCATCCAATTAAATTCGAAAAAAAGAGAGAAAAAATACAATAGAACTACTGCAAATACAAAACAGAATAATATCATTATGACTAAAGATTGATGTTAAAAAAACTGAGTACATTACTATATATCAAACGTATATCATTATTCTGTAACATACCAGCTTCCTGTAATTGTTACAGTTGCTTTTTAGTTCAGAGAATCTATATGTAAATTTTTGCGAGTCAGAGAAGTGGTTCGTAAGTACATTAATGGGAAGCTTATAGAACAAAAGTGTTTCTTATAAATAGTCAGTGGAGGTAAAACTGCTGTGCATTGGATGACTGGATTGAAGGCATTAATTGTTCCCTTGTATATAAGAAAACGGCATAGTATGGAAGAATTAGATAGGGTAAATCTCCTTAGCTGCCAATTAGACAAAAGATGAAATTAGATATCATTAAAACACCTCTAATCATTTGTGCAAAAATATGCAAAGAAAAAATCTACACAACAAAAGTAGAGAAATAGAATGAAACAAAAATTGATAACCTATTTAGAACAAGTCCAGTAAATGAAAAAGATAGGAGTGTATATATTAATATTTTTTTTCATACATATTCGCCTTTTCCCGCATTAGCAAGGTAGCGTCAAGAACAGAGGACCGAGCCTTAGAGGGAAAATCCTCACTCGGCCCCTTCTCTGTTCCTTTTTTGGAAAAGCAGAAACTGGAGGGGAGGATTTCCA
>JAYMFT010288365.1:0-10394 GCA_038088735.1 Panulirus argus | reverse complement strand
GGTTATCAATCGCACCACCACGCTTCACCCACGCATCGAGAGATTACTGATTAAGATATTGTTACAAAATTGTTTAGTTGGTAGTGAATAGAAACTTTAGATTGTGAGAATAATAAAAGAGACAGTTAATGTAATAAGGAAAACCTATCGAGTGTGGAAAAGAGAAATATTGTATTAGTGGAGTAATCAACAAAAGAAACTGAAATAATTGTCTTTGTAATACAACACATGGCATTCTACTTTATTTAGAACGGAACCGAGGGGGTCAGTGAGTTTCCACACACCTTGGAGACAGTTTGCCCAGCCCGGAAGGCATAACATTAGCATCTACCAGAAATCCCGGTAAGCCAGACCTCGCTCTGTTACGCAGAGTATCTTTATAAAGTGTGCAAGGCTCCTCCCCCTGTAAAAGTAACGAGCCAATAATATGGCTGATAGCTTCAATTCCACCAGGGAACCAGTAGGGGCACCAGTTAGGGTCGCGCAACAGTGAAGCTCGTGCATGTAGGGTGGCTTATTTTCCACCTCTGGACCACTGCTCACACGTGGGGTTGTTCATCCTTTACTTGTGGAATACTACCCACACATGTGAGGTGGCTCATCCTCCACCTCTGGAATACTGCTCATAGATGTGGGGTGGTTCATCCACCTCCTCCTCAATAATGCTCACATATGTGGGTTGGCTCATCCTCCACCTCTAGATACTTACTCACACATGTTGGGTGGTTCATCCTCCACCCCTAGAATACTGGTCAAAAGTGTCGGGTGGCTGATTCTCCACCTCTAAAATACTCCCCACACATGTGGGGTGGCTCTTCCTCCACCTCTGGAATACTGCTCACACTTGTGGGATTGCTCATTATCTACTTCTAGAATACTGCTCAAGCATGTGGGGTGGCGCATCCACCATTTCTGGAATACTGCTCACACATGTAGAGTTGCTCATCCTCCACCTGTGGAATATTGCTCACACATGTGGGGTGGCTCATCCTCCAATTCTGATATACTGCTCGTACATATAGGGTGGTTCATCCTCCAACTCTGGAATACTACTGACTTATATGGGTGGCTCATCCTCCGCCTCCGGAATATTACTCATATATGTGGGATGGCTTATTCTCCACCTCTGGACTACTGCTCACATATGTGGGGTGGCTCATCCTCTACTTGTGGAATACTCCTCACACATGTGGGGTGGATTTTCTTCCACCTCTGGAATACTGTTCACACATGTAGGATTGTTCATCCTTTATCGGTGAATACTGTTCCCATATTTGGGGTAGCTCCTCTTCCACCTCTAGAATACTGCTCACACATATGGGATGGCTCATTCTCCACCACGGGAATACTGGTCAAACATGTTGGGTAGCTAATTCTCCACCTCTGGAATACTCCTCACACATTTGGGGTGGCTTATTATCCACCTGTGAAATGCTATTCACACTTGTGGGATTGCGCATTATCTTCTTATGAAATACTGCTCACACCTGTGGGGTGGCTCATTCTCCACCTGTGGGGGGCTCATCCTCCTCCTCCTTTCGAATACTGCTCACATATATGGGGTGGTTCCTCTTCTACCTCTAAAATACTGTTCATACATGTGGGGTGGTTGATCCTCCTCCTCGGGAATACTTCTCACATATGTGGGGTGGCTCTTCCTCCACCTCTGGAATACATTTCATATATGTGGGATGGGTCAATATCCACCTCAGGGATACTGCTGACTCGTATAGGGTAGTTCATTCTCCATCTCTTAACACTCTTGAACATTTGGGATTCCTCATCCTCCACCTCTGGAAGAGTGCCCACACATGTTGGATGGCGAATATTCCACTTTTGGAATACTGCTCGCACATGTGGGGTGGCTCATCATTCACCTGTCGAATGCCGCTTACATATGCGAGGTAGATCGTTCTCCACCTCTGGAATACTGGTCACACTTGTTGGGTGCTCATCCTCCATCTCTGGAATAATGCTCACACTTTTAGAGTGGCCCATCTTCCACATCTGGAATACTGCTCGCACAAATGAGGTAGGTCATCATCCACCTCTGGAATACTACTTACACATGTGGGGTGGATCATCCATCACCTCTGGCATACTGTACACATATGTGGGGGTGGCTCATTCTCCACTTGGGGAATACTGCTCACACATGTGGGGTGGCTCATCCTCCACTTCTGGAATATTGTTTAAACATGTGCGATGGCTCCTGTTTTACCTCTGGAATACTGCTCACACATATGGGGTGGCTCTTCCTCCTCTTCTGGAATACTGCTCACATACGTGACGTGGTTCATCCTGCTCTTGAATAACGCCTGCATATGTGGGGTGGCTCCTCCTCCACCCATGGAATATTACTTACACATGTGGGGTGGCTCCTCCTCCACCTCTGGATACTGCACACAGATGTGGGATGGTTCATATTCCACCTCTGGAATAATGCTCACACATGTGGGGTGGCTCATCCTCCACCTGTGGAATATTGCTCGCACATGTGGGGGCTCATCCTCCTCCTCTTGAATATTGCTTACACATATGGGGCGGTTCCTCTTCCACCTCTAGAATACTGCTCATACAGTAAGGTTGGGCAAGAGGGGTTCAACAGGTGTTGGGAGAGTGAAGCTTGGTAGGAGAGCGTGGCTGGATAAGGGAGGTGAGGCCGGATGGAAGGGTGTGGCCGGGAGAGAGTGTGGCAGGTTCATGGAAGTGAAGCTGGGTACTGAACAGGGGGCCGAGTAAAAGAGTATAGGGCTGGCTGGAGACGAGGTTGGTCGGGGGTTGATATGAGAATACGGTGAATAAGAAAAGCTGATTGAGGAATTTAAGACGTATTGGCGAAGTGGGTCTGGAGGACATGAACTAAGGGTTGAGGATAGTTAAGGTGGTTTAGCCAGGGTTTTGATGATGTTGTTTGGGGGGCAAGTATAGATGGGTAGAGATGAAGCTTATTGGTACAACTAAACTAAGCTGTGCATAAATTGATTGGTGAGTTAAGAACTGATCAAGGAGGGTTGGCTGGGTTGGGATTTTATGGAGAAAGACAGGATAGAGAGGGAGGAGTTAGAGAAGAACAGCCTGGGTGAAACCAAAACTCTCTCACACGAACCTGGAGTATAAGATGCGGCAAGACACAGATACAGCCAAGATCTTTATCATATGACGAGATAATGGCCCTACTGGACAGGAACATTGCCTCCACCTCACTTTATAGTCATTCTTGTTTACCATAGGCTCGTTAGGGAGGTTGCCGCACCACGCAAAGGCTTGTCGTGAACCTTGACCCTACAAAGATAATGACTGTGCGAACTTTCATGGTTTATACTGAGTCAGAGACGGGATGACGTAGCGAGGGGGTAAATACTTGACAAGGTGCACCTGGTCAACACAGCTCAGATCTACTTTACACCATGGATGAGACTCCGGGGCACGGCAACAAGTGCAGTCCTGGCACGATATGAAATATTGGGGAAAGATCAGATGAACAAACAAAAGTATCTCTGTATAGAATGACTACGCACAACATCGCACCGCAATGAGCGTCAACACAGATGGCGCCTGAAGGCAGTGTGAACAAACAAAGTTTTTAAGAACAAAGAATCACCAGACCCATATTGCCACAGACCACAGTGACGTAAAAGTAATGTTGTCATTGACATATATCACGATATAAAATTACTCTGTAAGAATAGCAAATATCTGAAGACATAGAGCATAACTGTCATGCCACAAATGGTACAAGATAGAGCGGAAGATGGCAGCGCTATCAAAGAAACGTTGCAAGGAATGCAACGTAAAAAAGAGATAAGAAGAGTTTGTTAGAAAATGAAGGTGTCGTTATTACAGGGAGACTGTGTCTAGGAAAGACGTCAGACAGCAGAATGTTACTGGATGGTGAAAAGATAGAGAAGCTTCACGTGTTAGTTGTGAGGACGAGGTGCATGAAGGTAGAAACAATGTTGACAGGTTGGTCAAGTACCAGACCTGCAGGAAGTGACGAGAGGCTACACCCGCAAGCCTACTGGTGTTGCTGAATGGGTTGTAAGGTGTGGTGTAAGTCTCGTATGTTGCCTGAGAGGGAAAACACTCACTGCGGTGACAATGTTGACGAGAAGTGGAAGCGGTGGTGCGGGAATTGTCTTTTCAATCTCTTTTTCATATCTGCACACAGAGGGGGGGGGGGGACTGAACGAGTAAGAAATAGAGAATAGGGGAGAGGCTATGCTGATGGTCTTGGTAGATGGGTAGGAAATCAATTTCAAAGGACGCGACGCATGGTGGAAATGGATGTGAGAAAAAGACTATGTGCAAAAGTATGGTAAAAGAGAAGAGAGAAAGGGAACAAGAGTGCAAGATTTAAGAACAGACAGAGGATGTAGGTCGGCTGGGGGGTCTGGGTAAAAAGGATGTTAACATTTATGAGTCACTGAAATGGAAGGTCTGAAATCTGTGTCACTAACGATTTTTATCTACACAGTTCCACTTAGGAAGAGACCATGTAGTGTTGAGTCGGAATATGCCATAAATGAGAAAGTGCCTATGAAAAAGGCTTAAAAGCTCAAAGATAAGAGGGGAAAAAAGATGAACCAACCAAAACATTTCTATACAGCAAGAAGAGTAAGTGAATGAACTTGTTTGCTTCAGTCAGTAGTGAAGGAGTTGGTAGATTAGCATTCCCACTAGGTGATGGAGTGATGTGGTAGAGAAAATAGAAGTAGCTAGAGAATATTTCATTCAGTTAAAGAAATGGAGGTTATACTTTGGAAAAGACATTACTTCCAAGCAATGTTCTACAGGTGAGAAACGATGAGGGCAAATGAACGGTAGAAAAAGAAGGAACTCTACTGATCATCCAAAACTGTTAAAGAAATGCACCATGAGCAAATTGTTGTAAAGGATCAAGTGATTTGTGTGAAGGATTCAGGTAACATTATTACTGACTTAGAGAAGGTTACCCTCGAAGTGCAGGCTGTTTCCAAATGTATTTACTATACAGAACTCCCAGACCCCACTGCTGTGAGACTGGGTTGCAACCGTGACCCTGTGAAACATCAGAATCAAAAAGACATGATGTAAGAAGTTTTATGAAGGGAGGACGCCTCATATACCCATGACCCAAAAAGTATCTTCGACGTGTCTTCAATGATTGTGTAGAAATTCCAGACCGGCCATTGAACGTGTTACATCATCATTACACTAAAGGATTATAAAAGAAATACCTTTAAAGTATAAAACCATATAATGGACTACAGAATTATGTTATTGGATAAGATAAACAGTGAAAATAAGGATTGTTCTTGAGAAGTAGGAAATATCTTAATGTGGGGCAGCATGATTTCATAAAAACGAGGACAGCCATGACAAATCCCACTGAATATTTGGGAGTCAGGAACATCTTGAAAGAGATAGACGGCTGGCTGGATTGCAAATTTTGGAATACTAGAACTTTTGACATTATCCCCTGCAGAATATTTATAGAGTGAAATTCTATGCTGGTTTTAGGGAGGACCACCTTAAATGGGTTTGCAGTCGCTAGATTGCGAGGTAGCAGAGGACTCATGTCCTGTACCGAATTTCCGGATCGACAAAGACAAACAAATGAGGCCTTTGTAGCTCAGTACCTGGGCTGTTATTATCAGTTTTGATATATGTAAGTGACTCCCCAAAAGGACTTATACTTGATTGTGTCTATAGACAACGCCAAGCTACGAGGACACTTGGGAACTTCCAGTACAATGATATGTAACGAGGCTTGGTCAAGATGCAGCAACGGCAAGATTTAGGACTGCTAAAGTTTAAGCCAAAGAAATGTAAGATAATGTAGAGGGGTAATGCTGGAATCATAACGGAGAAAACCATTATATTTTCAAGAACCATCCCGTAAGGTGGCCCTTATGACTTGACATAGTGACACTACTTGGTCATGAAGGAGGAGGCATATTACATGTGGGTCAGCATCACAACTGCCGTCAAACACCTGGGGTGTCTGCGTTCGTCCCCCTACAAAGTATACATCGGCAGCTCATCTTCCCACCTGAAGAAATAGCGAAGCGTCAGTAAGGGTCAAACATCATACCAAAGTGGACAAAACACTACGCCAAAGAGAGCCAAACATTTTGTCACTGAGGGTCTAGCATTATGTCACTAAGAACCAAACATTATGTCAGCGAAAGCCAATCACTATGTCAGAGAGAACCAAATATTATGTCAAAGAGGGTGAAATATCATGTCAGTCAGAGCTAAACATTATGTTACTGAGAACCAAACATTATGTCACTGAAAGCCAAAGATTAAGTCAGTGAGAAACCAAAAATCATATCAGTGAGGGGCAAAGCATTATGTCATTAAGGACCAAACATAATGACAGAGAGGGACAAATATCATGTCAGTGAATGACAAACATTATGTTAAAAGGTCAAAAATTTTGTCAGGCAGAGCTAGATAACATGTCAGTGAGGGCCAAACATAATGTCCGGAAGAGCCAAACATTGTGTCGGTGAGGATTAGATAACATGTCAGTGAGGGCCAAACATTATGCCAGTGAGGGCCAGACATTATGTCAGTAAGGTCCAAACATTATGTTAGCGGAAGCCAAACATTATGTCAGTAAGGGCGAAACAGTATGTCATTAAGAACCTAACATTATATTACTGAGGGCCAAACATTATCTCAATGAGAGCCAAAAATCATGTCAGCGAGTGCTAAACAATATGTCAAAGAGAGCCAGAAATTGTGTTTGAGAGAGGTAAATATTATGTCAGTTAGGGCAAAACACTACGGCAGTGAAGGCATGACGTACATTATGTCTGAGAGAGCCAAGCAGTATGTTAGAGAGGGCCAAACATCATATCAGTAAGGGCTAAACATTATGTCAGTGAGAGCCAAACATTTTGTCAACAAACGCTGTGTATTACCTCAGCGAAATTCAAACATTATGTCAGTAAGGGCCAAACATTATGTCAACAAACGCTGTGTATTACCTCAGCGAAATTCAAACATTATGTCAGTAAGGGCCAAACATTATGTTAGTGAGGGATAAACATTGTTATTAAGGCCCAAACATTATGCCAGTAATGAATGAATATCGTGTCGAAGAAAACCAAATATTATGGTAGCGAAGGCTAAACATTATACCAGTGAGGGCCAAACACTCTCAATGAGGGCTAAACATTGTGTCAGGGAGAGCAAAACAATTCGTCAATGAGGGCTAAACATTATGTCAGTGAGGGCAAAAAATTATGTTGGAGAGGGCTAAACATAATCAATGAAGGCTAAACATTATGTCCGTGAAAGCCAAACATTATGTCAGTGAGAGCAATAAATTATGTTAGAGAGGGCTAAACATAATCAATGAAGGCTAAACATTATGTCCAAGAAAGCCAAACATTATGTCAGTGAGAGCAAAAAATTATGTTAGAGAGGGCTAAAGGGCTAAACATAATCAATGAAGGCTAAACATTATGTCCGAGAAAGCCAAACATTATGTCAGAAAGGGCCAAACATTGTCAGTGAGGGATAAACATTATCTCAGTGAGGTCCAAACATTTTGTCAGTAAAGGCTAAATATCATTATAAAGAAATCCAAACATCATAGCATTGCAGGCTAAACAATATGTCCGAGAGAGTCAAAAATTAGAGAGGGCTAAACATTATGTCAGTGAGGGATAAACATTATATCAGTGAGGGTCAAACGTTATGTCAGTGAGAGCAAAACATTATGTTAGGGAGGGCTAAATATTGTCAGTGAGGGCTAAACATCACGTCAAAGAGAACCAAACATTACATCAGTGAAGGTTAAACATTATATCACTGAGAGCCAAACATTATGCCAGTGAGGGTTAAACATTATGTCAGGGAGAGCCAAACATTATGTTAGCGAAAGTCAAACAGTTTGTCAGTGAGGGCCAAACATTATGTCAATGACGGCTAAACATTATGTGAATTTAGTCCAAACATTATGTCATTGAGGGCAAAACATTATGTCATTGAGGGCAAAACATTATGTCTGTGAGGGCTAATTATTGTTTCAAGGAAACCAAGTCATTCTGTCAGTGAAGGCTAAAATTAGGTCAGTCAGGGGTAACATTTTCTCAGTGCGTGCTAAACATTATGTCAGTGAGGGCTGAAAAGTACATCAAAGCCAAATATTAATTCAGCGAGAGCTAAATATTACATCAGTGAAAGATCAGCATTATGTCAGAAAAGGTCAAACATTATGTCAGTGAGGCCCAAAAACTATTTCAGTGAGGTCCAAACTTTATGTCAATGAAGGCTAAACATTATGTCAATATAGGCTAAACATTATGTCAATGAGTGCCAAACGTTATGTCAGGCAGGGCTAAACTTTATGTCAAAGAGAACCAACAATATTTCATTGAGGGCCAAACATTATGTCAGTGAGAGCCAAACATTATGTTGGTGAGGACTAGCATTAAGTCAAAGAAAGCCGAACATTATGTTAGAAAGTTATAACATTGTCAGTGAAAGCTAACATTATATCAGTGAGGACCAAACATTATATAAGGGAAATCCAAACATTATGTAGGAGAAGCCAAACATTATATCAGTGAGGGCCAAACATTATGTCAGCAAAAGCCAAAGATTATGTCAGGGAGAGCCAAACATCACAGCAATGGTGGTTAAACATCATATCAGCGAGGGCCAAGTATGATGTCAGTGAGGGCTAAACATTATGTTAGAGAAAGCCAAACATTTTGTCAGTGAGAGCTAAACATTATGTCAGTGATTACTAAATATTTTGTCAGTGCAGGTTGAACATTATGTAAGAGAAAGTTAAACATTATATCAGAAAAGCCATACATTTAACCAGTAAGAGTTAGAAATTATATCAGTGAGGGCTAAGCATTATGCCAGGGAAAGCCAAACATTATGTCACTGAAAGTCATACATTCTATAAGTGAGGACCAGACATTATAACATTCAAAGCTGAAGATTATTTCAATGAGGGCTAAACATTATGTCATAGAGAGCAAAACATCATGTCAGTGATGGCTAAACATTACATAACTGAGCGATAAACATTATATCAATGAGAGCCACGCATTATGTCAATGAGGTCAAAACATCATATCAGAGAGAGCCAAATAATATCTCAGTGAGGGCTAAATATTATGTCAGTAAGGTCCAAACGTTATGTCAATGATATCCAAACATTATGTCAGGGAGAGCCAAACATTATGTCAGAGAGGACCAAATATTATGGCATTGTCACTGAGAGCCAAACAGTAGGTCAGGGAGATCCAAACATTATGTCAAAGATAGCCGAACATTAAGTCAGGGAGGGCCAAACATATTGGTATTATGGACCAAACATTATGCCACTGAGATCCAAACATTATGTCAGGTAGGGTAAAACATTATATCAGGGAGGGCCAAACATTATGTCAAAAAGAGTCAAACATTATATCATAAACGGTCAAGCATTATGCCACCGAGAGCCAAACATTATGTCAGTGAGGGTAAAACATTATGTCAGTGAGGGTCAAAAATTATGGCAGAAAGCCAAACATTATGTTAGCGAAAGCCAAATATTATGTCAGTGAGGGCCAAAAATCATATCAGGGAAAGCTAAAGATTATGTCAAAGGGGGCTAAACATTATGTCATTAAAAACTAAACATTATGTCACAGGGCAAAACATTATGTCAGTGAGAGTAAAAACATTATGTCAATGATATCCACGAATTATGTCAGCAAAAGCTAAATATTATGTCAGTAGGGGCCAAACGTTATGTTAATGAAAGCTAAACATTATGTTAGTGAGGGCCAAACATCATGTCAGCATAGGTTAAACATTATATCAGTAAGGGCCAAATATTATCTCAAAGAAGGCTGAATATCATGTAAAAAAAAAAAGCCAAGCATTTTGCCAGTGAAGTTAAACATTATGTTAGTCATGGCCAAATCTTACGTCAGTGGGTACCAAACATCTTGCCAAAAAATACCAAACATTTTGTCAGCGAAAGCCAAACATTATGTTAGAGAAGGCCGTAAATTTTGTAAGTAAGAGACAAACATAATGTTAGTGAGGGCCAAACATTACTACAAAGAAAGCCAAACATTATTTCAGTGAGGGCCAAAAATTTTGTCAGTGAAGGGTAAACAGCTTGTCAAAGAGAGTCAAACATTATGTCATTGAAGGTTAAACATTATGTCAGTGAAGGCAAAACATTATGACAGTGAGAGACAAACATTATGTCAGTGAAGGCTAAGCATTATGTCAAGGAAGGCCAAACATTATGTCACTCTAATTCAAACATTATACCAGTGAGGTCCAACCATTATTTCAGTGAGGGCTAAACATTATGTCAGTGAAGGCTAAGCATTATGTCAGGAAGAGCAGACATTATGTCAATGAGGGCTAAACATTATGTC
>JAYMFT010288354.1:0-10394 GCA_038088735.1 Panulirus argus | reverse complement strand
ATATATATATATATATATATATATATATATATATATATATATATATATATATATATATATATATATAATTTCTTTTCTTCGACCAGCAGCTGCAGCAGGGTGGGTACTCTGCTGCTGTGTCGAGTTAATCCCTCTTCAAAGGATGAGCCATGAGTATCACAGCTTATCTTCAGGAAGGACCGTGAATCTCTCCTGTTCACAGTCATCCGTTGCCTCTGTGTGTGTGTGTGTGAGAGAGAGAGAGAGAGAGAGAGTCGACCGCGATACTTTTATTATTAAAGTTTTTAGTCCGCCAGAGTTTGTAACTTAAGACCCTCAAGCGACAAGGAGCTGCGAGGCTACCTTAACAATTTTTTCAACGAGAGCTCGAGCAATTTTTCCTGTATATACCAACCAACTTCCTTGGACACACTGCGGAAAGTTGTGTCGTGTGTGTCAGCTACTGCGGGGTGTCGTGGACGACATCTTGTTCTCGACGCTATCTCTCCTCCGTCGTTCGAAACCTCGCCAGTCAGTCAGTCAGTCACTCGCAGTACGATGTCGTAACGATTCGCTTTCAGTAGGTCCAAGAATATTCAAATGACTTTCGCTCAATACATTTTTAACATTTTGTCTTCCACTCCATCGCCCTCCGGTTCCGTCTTGAAGCTTTTCTCTGTGCGAATTCGCTGTACTGTAAGTTAAATAGCCTTCCCGTGGCAATGGCAACTTAGCGAATAACTAACCGACACATTGATCTAGGCATTTTCTCGTGCATGTGATCATGCATAATTGAGCAGGGAATGATATAATGACGTAATTATGAGCCACGAAAGAGTGTAATTGCGGTTGATAATCATCCACTTTTTTTTCCCCCATTTGTCGATCATAGTTTTGTATTTACGATTAAACAACAGTCGTTTGAAAGGAGATGAGGAGTTTTCCGGAGTGAGCCCGTCCCGTTTAATTGGTTCCCTGATAACAGAAGTCGCCAGCACCTGAAGAAGCTCTTCTTACCCAACGCGTGCAGCGGCAGTCAGCCACCGCCGGCAGGTAGGTGCTCCAGCAGCCTCTCTGCTCCTGAGACAAGCACCTCCTTCCATCCCCTTTAGTAAATCGGTTGTTCTCACTTCCCCGGTAGATACTGGTCTCTC
The DNA here is from genome assembly GCA_038088735.1 of Panulirus argus. NCBI lineage: Eukaryota > Metazoa > Arthropoda > Malacostraca > Decapoda > Palinuridae > Panulirus > Panulirus argus. The sequence goes on along the minus strand of JAYMFT010288354.1, from coordinate 9,261 downwards.
TCTCTCTCTCTCTCTCTCTCTCTCTCTCTCAAATAGCCCTGCCCCCTTTGAAGAAGAAATAAGAGAAATACTGGCAAAGAAATAATGGAATCACGAACAGAACAAAGATTTTATGAAGGCAGAGTAACGAATGGCGTGAAATAGAAACCAAAAGTATTGTTTTCATTCGTAAACAAAGTAAAGAACAAAAAACTGAGATTGGGTGCGTTATGGTTTCGTGAAAAAGAATTATATGACAGTTACCGCAATAAAATGTGCAAGATGTTAATTAGTCAATAGTAGTCAGTATTTAGAGCAGAAAAAAAACATAGAAAACTTAGATAATGAGGTTTTAGACCAAAATTGGGGGAAATGTTATTACAGATTCTGAAGAAATTGAAAATAATCAGTTGAAGCAGTAGACCGACTCAATAAAAAAAACTAAACCCTGGTACCAGAATAGATGATGATGATGTTCTTGTTGAAATTAAGCTTAGACGAGAACAGCTTAGCAGGAATATAGCGTATGAATCACGATAACGATGGTGAACTTCAGCTGCTTAGACGAGCACAGCTTAGTAGCTTTATAGAGTACGTTTTACAAGTACACGAAGCTAAGCCTGAACAGTATGCACGTGTGGATTTGACATCACAGGCAGTAATAAAAACCTTCGAGAAAAAAATGAATGATGAACATTTATTGAAATACCAAACCAAGTAACGGTAGCTATAAACACGGAGGCAAACACGGATTAGTGTCAGGCAAATGTACACAAATTCTATTGTTGGCTCATTACAGAAACGTAAATGAGGCTGCTGCAAGGGATGGGAATGGATACTACTTACCTTGACTTTGATGAGGCATTAAACAGAAATGACAGAATGAGTAAAAAAAATATCCGTGTAAAACATTCAATTTTGACGAGGAACTTGTCGGATCGAAGCACGCGTATCAAAATACACAATAGGCTACAAATTAGGAACAACAGACCTTCCCCAGGCAAGACAGATGGAGAGGAGCTTCGAAGCTTTGGCTAAAACTGTTAAAAATCTAGACGCAATGAGGACTGAAGCCTCCGCGTTCAAACTAGATAAATGGTCAAAGAGCATTCCAGGTGAACCCAAGGTTAAGACAGCCGTGCAATATATGTGTTTGGCAGGAGAGAAAACGGTTATAAATCCAGTGGTGTGTTTGTGTGTGTGGTGAGTGCTACGCGCTAGCCGTGCCTTGTGGCAAAATCTTGTAACAGGGTACTTGTAAGTATTCTCTCTCTCTCTCTCTCTCTCTCTCTCTCCCAATGTCTGAGGTTCACAACAAAGGCTCTTATTTTTTTTTTCTTTTTCCATCGTCTGTTGAACGATGTTTGTTAAGGACTTCTCGAAACTCTCTGAAAAACTTTTATTTTTTTTTCCAGTTAGTGGGACGAGAGGATTATACAGGTTCATATGGGACTGAAGTCAGTCAGAAAGAGGAGTTCTCAGACTTGTCCGTGACTTCGGTAAAGTTACTATGAATACGGCAGTTGGAACAGGGTCGGTCTTATTAAAACATGATGTGCCAGACTTCACAGAAACATGAATGTTTGGAGCGCGTAGGTATGGAAGGCGGAAATATCTCCGTCGTTTGGACAAGGTTAAAGGTAACATTCCTTTAAGTTTGCTGACGGTGTCAAGACCTTTGACATACCGAGTCCACAGGGAAAATAACGTCTCAGGATTTTCCACGTACATGTACCATCCTTGCCGGCGTCTTTCGAGTTCCATAACTGCGGTTGCCAGTAAGTTTTTGACCAACGGATTTAAGTTTGGGGTTGCAGCAGATTGGGCTTTAGGGGTCTAGGGGTAGTAGTAGGCTTAGCCCTTAGTAGGTCAAAGGGGCTACACTCTGGGCTGAGAGGACCAGAAGGGGTTATTGCGAATTGATGGGGCATAAAAGAGTTAAGCTTCCTCAGGAGCCTAGGTGTAAAAGTTAAGCTTTCCCAGGAGTCTAGGCGTAAAGTTAAGCTTTCCCAGGAGCCTAGGCGTAAAAGTTAAGCTTTCCCAGGAGCCTAGGCGTAGAAATTAAGCTTTCCCAAGAGCCTAAGCGTAAAAAGTTAAGCTTCCTCAGGAGCCTAGGATAAGCTTCCTCAGGAGCCTAGGATAAAAGTTAAACTTCCTCAGGAGCCTAGGGGTAAAAGTTAAGCTTCCGTAGGAGCGTAGGCATAAAAGTTAAGCTTTCTCTGGAGCACAGATAATGAATGTCAATTTCATTTCATCACTTGTGATTTTTTTTTTTATTGTAAACATGTAATCTAAACCCTCTCAGCCGAATACTTTGATCCCTAAGAGGCTTTCATTAACAGTATCTGCATACCTAACTGTTAATGTCTTATTTTCCCCTTATTAATTTGAAATTCAGTGTTACGAAAATAATTTGAGGTTTCACTCTTTTCCACGATGCATGAGCCCCGCTTCTCTGTTCCTCTCGGCCTCTTGCTTTCCTATCCTGTCTCCATCTATGTAGATTAGGAATGTAGGATACTATTTCCTGTCCTCCAACAGATAACCTCGTCGCCAGTTATCTGGCTTTCCCAAGAGAATTGTTCTTGGGAGTACATGGACGACTTGTCCAGGACTTGTCGTTAAGGAAGGCCTCATTTAAACTAATACGCCCCTCTGCCATAGAAGATAATACCACACGTGTGTCATAGATAAGATCATACGGGTATATGGTCTGTAGATACGCCCCTAATGTTGCCGCTCGGTCACCACACCTTGTGGTGGCAACAGCCCTGGCCAGGTCACCACACCTGCTGGTTAACTGCGGTTCTCAATCACCACACCTACCTGGTGAGTGGAAAAGGTACTTCGCCACCCTGTAATGACACAACCTTCGACAAAATGAAATATTATCGATAAAAGTAATAAAGCTGGGGAGAGATTACGACAGACGAAGAAGGATGCAGAGGAGGGGACGGACAGAGGCGATATTTGGACAAATAGGAGCAGCTGGTCCGCGTCAACAGAGGAAAGAATGAGTGAGGAGGAGGAGGAGGAGGAAAAGATTAGACCTGTTGTCAGGGCCACCCGTTAGTCTTCATGAGGACATGAAGTGACGGAGATAACATGAACAATGTAATGAGGAGAAAACAGAAAGTGGAATTAAATAGATACAGAAAATAAGAAAAAAGGCGAACTGGAGGGTCATTAATGTAGAGAACTGTGAACTAGACAGCTAGTAATAAAGGAAGAAAATTGAAAAAAAAAAAAGTCACGTTCCCCTCTTGTCCTGTTACTCCAATGCACTGGTATCCTGTCCCACCCTCCCACAGTGGCAGGAGGGCACACCCACCCCAGCCCCCCTACACGTCAACACCGGCTTCATTAGCACATCTGTCACATGCTGATACCGTCTCTACGGTTGCGTTCACCTTCCCATAATAGTCAGTGTCACACCTTCATAAGAATCGTAATTCTTTGCCCCGGCGATCTTTGTAAACTATAGCCGCCTCTCGCCTCCTTGAAATGTTTATTTTTCTTACCTAAACACCAGATTCTTATGGCGTTCAGAGGTGCCAAACTGGAAAAAAAAAACACTGACCTTTCACTGGCGATCGAGGAGAGATGCGATAGATAATATGCCCTGCCTTGGAGTAAGGAAGGATCGCGTTTATTCCCCGCGATCGGAAGCGAGCGCGCGAGAGGAGGAGGAGGAGGAGGCGCCCGCCCGCCGCTGCGCCGCGTCCCGACCACCACAACACTCCCGACGCGGCCAGGGAGAGAGAGCGGTACACACACACACACACCTCCGCACACCCTCACCTTTAACGTCACACTGGCCTCGTCGCCTCGCCTTGCCCGGGTCCACTCGGGCTTCCCTGTAGCTGGCGTTTCAGGGGCGAAGGGATTACAGACTTAGAGAGGATTTCCGTATTGATTCGTCAGACGGGAGTTTTCCCCCTCCCGACAGGCGAGAGAGTAGCGAACGATGCATTACGAAAGCGCTTCTCGCCCTGGCAGCAGGTCGTCTCTCTCTCTCTCTCTCTCTCTCTCTCTCTCTCTCTCTCTCTCTCTCTCTCTGGTCGTTTACCTCACAATCGAGGGAGAAGAGGAGAGATAGACAGACGGTGCGCATGGAAAGCTACAGACAGAGGGGAAAAGATACAGTGACAGAAATGGAGGTATGGACTATTGTGGGGAACCAGGGACGGGCAGTTAGTAAAAGGTACAGACATATTACAGTAAAGACGGGCAGGGAATAAACCTGCATACGGGAATAAAGACAGGATGCCATAAAATCGTTAAGAGCGAGGTGTAGGATGTAGGGGGTAAGGAGGGGGTTAGCTAATTTAATCACTTAAACTTACCAGCCCACGTGCTGTGTTCTGGGCAACACATCACAGGCGCTCGACAAATTTGATTATATAAAGTTATACAAACACGAGCGAGTAGGAAGCGTGTTACAGAGGCAGGCTGGAGGATCCACGTATTCAGTACGTAAATACGTGCACATTTAATATATATATATATATATATATATATATATATATATATATATATATATATATATATACTCAGTACACATTTATCAGAGGTGATCTGATTAAGAGTAACAGAAGAAGCAGACTCCAGCACGTCATTAGCATCTTGGGCATGATTAGCTAAACTGATAAGGTTTACGGGCCAGCAAAGAACAGGTGTAGGACCAGTACTTCCTCATATATGTTGAAGAACTCGTATAAAGCCCGTGACCTGGAGGCCTATAGTTGGTGATAAAGGCGCACCGTATTATGATGTCTTGTGGCGTGTGTTTGTTTGGCGCGTGACATACTCTGCACCGAGTTCCTTTTGTTCCAAGATCATGTTCTATCAGCTAGATGTACCCATATCTACTCCATTCTGCTTTTGACATCTTACAGTATCTCACTGTTTAGTTCTGGTGGTATGTTTTATCAGCGGAGTTGTTTTTCACTGGTAATACACTTGACATGCTACAATTGGTAGAGCTAATTGGACCCCTCGGCGTCTTTGATTAGAGTTGGGTCTTCAAGGCATCACGGATTGTGGCGGACATAATAACGCTGTTATGACTTGGGCAGGGGTTAACCCAAGTATTGTATGCTCACCTCACCAACATGATCATATGAGAGGGAATCCAAAGGAGCTGTATGTCAAGCCTTTTGTCACTAGAGCTGCTGGTAAGTACGTCCTGTAATGCGGTTAAGAGTAACGTAACATAACTGTTTTAGGGCAGTTATGGGAGCTATAAGCTGCTTTGCGGTCATATATAACATGAACTCATAATGTAAGTCCTGAGTAACGTTTCCTAGTGCCTTGTAGAGCCCCACCACCTCACTTTATGATGTGCTCACGCACCTGTAGAGACGTCCACTACTTCTGTCAAGCATGTCTTATGCATAGCCAGACCTTCCATACCCATGTAGCCTAGGAAACCATCACCGAATGCTCGTTTCACCAGTTAGGGTCGTGAAACCTGACGCGCCGTCTGTGGATTCCATTGTTCGGCTCTTAAGCTGTTGAGAAAAGAGCTGATCCTCTTTAGTCACCTGATCTTGATGTGTGTGTGTTGGCCTTCGTGGTCCTCCAGGGTTTAGGATTAAAATATAGAGGATCCGATCTTCAGTTGTGGAGAAGTAAGTACCGCGGAGGATAGCGGATGTGATGCTCATGTTTGTTACTTAAAAATTTACCGTGTTTATGTTCTTTACTTATTAAGTATGTAGCTGCGTTTGTAGGTGAAGCAGCGGCTGTTGTTAGGCCACGTGAGACTCGAAGGGCAAGGGTTGGGGATTTAAGGCACTAGGTTCCTGTGAGTCGTAGGGGCAAGATAAGTCATCGGAGGCACTCGATTCCTGTGATTAGGGATAAGGTGGTTGAGAGTGTCAGTGATGGTGAGGTTATGTTTATCATGTTAACCAATGTGAGACGGGGGGAAAGAGAAAGAGAGGGGTGGAAATTGACAGGATGTCTCAAACACTCATACACACACACAAAAAAAAAAAAAATAGACAAATTACGATGCCCGCCAGGAGAATTACCAATTGTGTCTAGAGATGTAGTCAAGTTTCTGTCCGTGTTCACTTCCACCTTCTCCTACTTTTTAGCAAGCGATAATACAGCAGAAGGCGATGGATTTCCCAACCCTCTAACCACCACCCCATTTAATCACCTAAGCCTCGCAGAAAATCCGTTATGTAGCATTCTTTCTCCACCGACCCCAAGGATATATATCACCCACGCTCACTTGATTTTCATTGACTGACACAGCGTTACCGCCTTCCTAAAAGCCCATTTGCTACTCATCCGGGTCAGTAATATACTCCCACATATTATGTGAAGGACAAAAAAATTACATGCCAGAGGTTCTTGCCGCGATCATGTCATTGTTTCGGACAGAAGTTTCAGTTGAATTTACTCCGTTGATGTAGAATTGTTGCTGCTCACCGTGGATCGTAAGCGACGCAGTTTACTAACGCTGACACACGTGGAATTTGCTTTACGTTTATGTGAGAAGTATTGTGAGGTTCATGGTTCCTTTACAAGCCAATGGGTGTGCCCACCGCCCACGTTGTGTTAACCCACGCTGAGGGAGTGAGGCGCTGCCCAAGTTACCTAAAGCTATTTCTAGATTAGTTCCGACATAATTCAGCATTTTAGGAAGATCCCAAAAAACTTTAAATAAAAGAACCCGTCCTTTTTAGGCAGTTAACCTCCAGATACTATCGTTGAGAATTTAATTTGAAAGAGGAATGAGTAGCCCCTGTCAGACCCGCGTTGATCTCCTGTTAGGTATTCACACTCCCCTCGCAAGCCACGCGAAGCCTTAATCAATGACCCTTGGCAGTTGATGGACCTTAAGCCCAGCTAATTAACCAATCGACCAACCACACACAAAAGTCGGGTCAACGTGAAGTGAGCAGAGAGCACAACCGTAAGAACTGTCACGTGTTGTATTGAGACAGCTCACTCTGGCTGCGTTTCTGTCGTTTAATGTGATTTGTTGAAACTTATTGTTCCTAGTAATCTCATGGCCCATGTTATCTCCTGTGTCTGGAAAACATCCGGTGAGTCTTCCAAGCTTCTCCCCCCCCCCCTATTTGTCACGGGTTAAACTCCCTGTCCGTCCACTTGTAAGTAATCTTGAGTAGGAGTAAGTTATCACCAAGAGTAACCCCTGGTGGCCATCATTGGTTACGTAACTAGGGCCGTGTTTATAACCGCTCATTTTGTTTGCAAGGGTTTATATGGAAAGGGGCCGTATGAAGAAAAATGTGCCTTGTCAGGCGGTCGTAAGAGACAAGGGCCCCTTGCCAGGCCGTCTGAAGACAAGGGTCCTTGTCAGGCTGTGTAAAGACAAGGGCCCTTTTACCAGGCCGTTTGAAGACAAGTGCCCTTTGCCAGGCCGTCTGAAGACAAGGACCCTTTCCATTTGGTCCCAGAATGAAGGAATGAGACCAAAACCTTGATTGTCGGGCGGAAAGTCCCGTGGAGAAACGGGGTAGATGCGGTGTGCAAAGTCGTATGGTGCAGGTTCTTTGATTTGTGTTAGCGGTTTGATGATGTGTTTTCTGTTCCGTATTTACGTACTCTTGGCATATTACTGGCGATGTAACGATTTCCTGCATAATCATCTATTTACCTGCAACATCCGGCTCTACTATCCTATTTCTCTCTACGTAGATTTAGAATGTAGGTTACTGTTAACTGTCTTCCAGCAGATAACCTCGTCATAGGCCATCAGGTCTCTTCTACTAACAGGCTTTCCCATTGTTTGTTTTGTTTTGTTTAACTTTCCTGTAACCATCTGTATAACTTACGATTGTAGGATACCGTTACTGCCTTCCATCGGAAAACCTCGTCATAGACCATCTGGTCTTCTGTTATCTGGCTTTCCCCACCTACCCCCATGTAGTTTGTATACGTCATCTTTAAGCGTGGCAGCTTGCCTTCCACTTTATGGAAGCACCTGAACAATCTATTTAGAAAATGATAAAGCTTTAACTTTTGAGTTCACCGTCCAATTTCTTCACAAGTCCCTGATGTTGTAGATTCGTGTAATGGTACAGAGGTATTTAAGGGTATGGTTTCGTGTTTTCTTCGAACGTTACCTGAAAAGTACTTGGTTCGGATGGTGCGCAGTTCTTTAAAACTCACTGCTCCCTTTAACACTGTGAGGTGATATTGATCCCATGATCTCTGTACAGTCAGTATTATTTTATCCTGTTTGTTCCCTGATGTTTCTTGTAAAAATAAACCCGTCAGTCAGATTTGAGTGTGCGTCTAAATACCTACAGTCATGTAGCTCTTATTAAATCTTTAATTGAAATTCCACCTTAATGAGGCGCGTCAGGAACAGACGACCGACTTTTAAGTAAATATCCTCGCTTGGCTCCTTCTCTTCTCACTGTAAGCTTTAAGGTGATGATTCAGGAGGGGAAGGTTTCTAGACCCCCCTGCACCCCTTAGAAATATCCACATCCTCAAGCTTTTCCTTAGCCCTACTAGCCTAGCGAAAGCGGAGTTCCTCACCATCCCTTCAGTCAGTAACAGGTGGCTCGGTTTGGGCAGATTGTTGCCCTCGAATTTGTTACCCGCCAGGATAATGGTGCTTATTATCCCTGATGTGCCCCTAAATCTCTGTTTAGTCTCTTAGAGAGGGACCTGTTTCAAGCCAGAGCGTTGGCAGACAAACCCAAAAAGCTGAGAAGAATCGGTGTTGTCAAGTTACGGTTAGGGTAAGTCAGGTTCTAGACGATCGCGAAACATTTTACTCGGCAGTATCATTCCAAATAACTCCCATTACCACCTCCGCCGCCACTAATATATATTTTTTTTTCAGTTCGTGAACAAGTGGCTGTCTGTTTTTATTTTTATTTTTTTTTCGAAGCGGCTGTGCCCTACAGTGGGGAAATACAGCACCTTAAACGGAAAATCTTTCAGCATTCTGGATGCTCTTCGACACTTTCACCACTTCTTTAAGGCCAGGAGCTTACATCCTCACATAACACAAGCTTTGCATAATAAGATGCAAACATACATGGTACAAACACAGAGAAGAGAGAGCGTACAAGAGTACAATTGTGTTTCTGGTTAGAAAGAATATGGGAGGTGGTGTGCATGATGTGCGGGCTTATTATTACTATTATTATTACAATACTTGATTGCCGTTTCCCACGTTAGCGAGATAGCGCCAGGAAACAGAGGAAGAAAGACCCATCCCTTCGTATACACACACACATATATATATATATATATATATATATACACACATGTACATATTCA
>JAYMFT010288343.1:0-10394 GCA_038088735.1 Panulirus argus | reverse complement strand
ATATATATATATATATATATATATATATATATATATATATATACTGGCTGACAGTCGTTCGTCTGAACTTATAATGGGCCCTGAATTACCCCCGCTTGAGAAATGGCTGCTCACAACTCTGAGAGTTTATTGTGCTCTATGAAGGGTTGTATATGATATAAGTTCATTAATAATCTGTCGATTTTTGTGATCTCAGTTGACAGCGCAACCGATACAGACAATCTGATTTATACTCACCATTCGACCCATACGGACAGTCGGACGAACAGAGATAGTGTGACCCATAGGGCTGGGCTGAATTACACAAACAGTTCGAACTATGCAGACAGTATGACCTATAAGACAGTTTGACCCATATAGACAGGCTGACCCATACAATTTGACTTATACAGACAGTGACCCACTCAGACAGTGTGCCATCTACTTGCAAGGCGAGGCTGGCCACCAGTAAGCCGGTCGTAAGTCTAATAAGTCATGATATGACCATGAAGACCACGCACCACTACAGGCTTTCCATTGATGCTGTGCAAGTCAGCGGTGACGTTCTCGCGCCGCCAACAGCGACGTCAACAAAACTGACCTGAAGTTTCTCCAGTCCCAGGTGTGTTTCATGGGTGTCTTGTGTCTGGGGAAAAATCTGTATGGCTACTCTGGTTGGCTGTTTTGAACCTGTGGAGAAGAAAAAATATGGCCCATGTGTATCATGCGTTTGTTCTTGTTACCAATTATACTCATTTATAGCCGTATATTGCCACAGCTTGATCCTTTCTTCCACTCAAATCAGCGATAAAGGTCACCAAAAACGCATGAAGTGTCTGTGTTGCTTTCCTACGTAGGTAACACGAGCGTGAGGTACAGAAGGGAAGTGATGTAGGTCAACGATTTTTTGATGTTTCGACGATGGCCGACCTGCGGTCATATTTTGTGGTCAGACTGGAAAAACCATATCTAGTTGGTAGACCAGGACGGTGGGAGCTCTGCAGCCTGTAACATCTAATGTGGATATTGTTCGACGTGTTTCTTTTCATTACGTGTGAAATCTGTGCCCAATGCTTGAGGGATCTCCACCCAACTGTTGGTCGCCAGGGAGCCGGGGGGAAACGGAATAATGCGGACATATCGAGCAAGCCTTTTAAGTTGTTTACCGTATTCGGTCACAAGATCCATAAACTGTCATCTTCATAAGTCTTTTGATGACCGGCGTCAGAATGTCGTGCGCACAAGGTTAAATGGTACAGCACGCGCTGCTTCTTGCGTTGTTGTTGTTGAAGCAGTTTGTTGTAGGCGGTTCAAACGTTCTGAAGCGATTTTAAGGCCCTGTCTGCCGTCTGCTGGGAGAGCTTCGTCACACTGCAAGTCTCCGGGAGACAGAAATTACTCTAAAAAGATTCGCTGCTTTCCTGGCGCTCCAAGAAATGTCTGACTGGGAACCGTACATGACGAAGTACTTGATAATGTTACACATTAAACTCGACAGGTGTTGCCTTATATATGTATGTGAACGTGCGTCAGCGATTACTGGCGCCGAACGGCGAAACCAATTTTGGTTTATGTTTGAACTTTGTTATTTTCAAAAGAAAATGGCCTCTGTCGTCCAGCCACTGAGCACCAGAACAGAGCATAATGATGCGTCTTATGTTATGGAAGTCTGATAGCGCTCCTCCAAGTGGCACCGACAACCATATATTTCCGTTCTGGTCTTATGAACTATACTTCTCACCCTTCCCCCTTCCTGCCTCCAAGTATGCATTACCCGTGAGTTACACAGCTCCCACGGGGATCCACACCCATACACCCTCCCCCCCACCCCAGCCCCGCCCATTAGCGCTGCCCCTGACGCTATCTTGACGCCTCTGGCGGGGGGAGTTGAGGTGGCTTCGTACAACCTTAGCGAACCCATCCATCTGAACCCACTCATGCGAGCGAATATATGAGCGCACACACACACACACACACACACACACACACACACACATGTGGTGTACTGGTAAGCGTTACTGACCATGGGTCAGCACGGGCCCGCATGGTTTCGAATCCTGGGAGCGGCAGTTGGCTCACAGCCAGTACAAGTTCTTCACCCTTCCCTGAGGCTACTCGATAAATGGAAACCTGGCTTAGGCTAGGTTGTGCGTGTGTGTGTGTGTGTGTGTGTGTGTTTAAAGACATAATACATATTCATAGAAAGGAAAGAAACGGGGCAACGCGAGTACAAAACTCTCTTCCCGTAATATACAAATAGTAATCACACACACACACACACACACACACACACACACACACACACACACACACTTCTCACAAACATGGACAGGCGCACACGCAGACATCTTTTACACGCATGGACATTCAGACACATACATAAACACTACCTCCATACACATACATGAACACACGCATTTAAGCACACACACACACACACTAATGCAAGCACATACACGTGCGTGTGCACACACTCAACACAATGGAAGAAAAGGTAACCTGTCGCAAAATACAAACAAGAGAGAAGAACACAACACAGGCACACAACGCCCACCCAAACATCCTCTCCAGCCAACCATCCGGCTGGGTAAACTTTGCAGCCCGCCTCTTTGTCTTTGGCGCGTAACGAACACGGGCAGTGAGTGACCCGCGCCCCTGCAGCACGCTCCGGCCAGCGACAGAAAGAGTTTACCAAAAGTCCAAAGTCAGTTACATTAGCACGGGTGGTGTGTGGCGAGCGAGGCCCCTATCAGGATGAGCCACCCTGTGTAATTAACAGTAGTTGACAGTCGCTTCACAATGAGCAGTGGGGAAGGGATGCCAGACGTTGGTTTGATGATTGCCGGGTTGTGGTCGGCGCCGCCTTCACCTGGAAAAACAACAGTTTGAAAAGTCAAAACTATTAACAAGACTCGTGAGAGGAGGGGTGAGTTGGGGGGGGGGGGGGGGATTAGTGGATTTGAATGGGGTTGGGAGAGTCGGAGTTATTGAGGGGTTGGGGAGTTATGGTTGGGGCTTATTGGTGGAGTGTGTGTGTGGAGGATGTGTTTAGGGCCTTACGATGGAGGGTGTGGTGTGGGCTTCATGGTGGAAGGTTTGGTAAGAGCCTCATTGTACAAGTTATGATGAAGGTCTTATGGTGTGGTGTGGTGAGGGTGCTGTGTTGGAGAATGAAGTGAGGGCCTTATGGTGGTGGTGGGGGGGGGTGCGTAATAAGGATCTTAAGATGGAGTGTGCTGTGAGGGTTAGAAGTATGTTTCTTAGACTATAAACAGCCTTATTACCCCTCATCCTAGAGCTGTTACATCATGTAATTTATTTTGGGACGAGGGTATAGGGTCGGTGAGTGTAATTACCTAACTACCCCACGTTCGTTACGAGGCAGGAGTCATCCCGAAGTTTATCATGTATGACGGGTAGTTAGTCATGGATGATTGCTGTGATAGTTTACCTCACACTAACCATCGCTAACCACCTTCAGCTTATTCCATCACCTGCAAATTTCCATGGAACATTGGAATAAACTATCTCCCGAAGCAGTAAATACAAAGACTATGGAAACCTTCAGATCGATGCTGGACATATTCTCCGCTGACTCCTGCTATCAGTAAGAATAAACTCCAGTTTACCACTAATCTCTTCTACCTTTTACAGAATCCAGTCGCAAAAACGATGTCGTAAAACTGATAGGAAATGTTTTCCAGTCCATATTTTCCTATACATATTCCACGCAGTATCTGTTCCCCCCTGTAGTGCTTTTTCTTTCTCATTTTTTTTTCCCACAGGCAACTGAACCGGAGGGAAAGGCGGATGGGGAGGTGCCTTCTGCTCTGGCATCCTATCTCTACCACCAATATTTAGACCACGAGGACAGATAACCTCGTTAGGGACAACCAATTCTCCTGTTATCTGTCCTTCCCCGTGCTTTATGTACGTGCTTAACGTAGTGGCTGCATAGGTAGGTGGATAAAATGTTCAGAGTTGGCAGAGTGTGGGAGAAGCAAATGGTCAATAGTTTCATGTTTAGGACGGACTGTGGTTGTCATGTGAGTGTCTAGATGATAGCCTTACAGATTTGTTAAATATACAGGGAACGGTGGCTATACAGGAGACAGTAGGTACATGGCCATGGGGATGATGATGATAGTATGCTGACTGTGGTAGACTTGTAGACGATAGTGGATATGAAAGTGTTGGTAGATGGACAGGTGATGGAAGCAGTATAAGCTAAGGTTATGCTGAGAAATGCAGAGAGCAGCAGACCACTGGATCGTTTCGAGGTTGTTTGAGACAGCAGATCTGTGAAGCTGATAAACGCAGGATAAAAACATGGGAACCTTTTATTTACGGAGACACAAATAAAGTCAGTCGTGGACTTGAGACTAAGCAGTTGTCAGTCTTTTCAAAACATCCCTATGGTGTTGCTTTCAACCACTCTCATTCGTAGATCATTCCATATGCAATAATAATCCTGTTGAACGAAAAGCACTTTAGCCTCATTCGAAGTAAAGTGTTTGCCTACGAATTTTCATCCATTGCTGCGAGTGAAATCAGATAGATTTACTCTTTCTTAGCTGCTTAAATCAAAATAATCCAAGCCTTTTGCCACCTGGAATATCTGTGACAAATCACCTCTAAACCGTCTCCTTCCTGAACTGAGCAAGGTTAGGCAGACTAGACAACCCTTACGGGATTTGTGATTCCGAGAATCGTCTTGGCAGTTGGCTGCTGTACTTTCTCATTTCTGCAGTTGTCCTTTAACCCTGGAACATTATCGTCAAGAGTTAACAACGACTTCACTGCTCTTGTGTCCAACAAGCTCGGTGGGAAAAGTAAAAGAAATTATGTTAATGGCAATTTATTGAAAACAAGAATTGTATATGAACTTTAAACTTTCCCTTATCAAAATATGAAAATAAAGACAGCATAAATGGACGTGATTACTGTAAAGAAATAGAAAAAAGAATATAAATATGAAAAAAAGATTACTCTTATTAACATAACACAAAAAAAGAAATATCATAAGGACTTAATATCAAACGTGTTCATTCTCCAGAACACCAGCCTCCTGCTGACAGACGGAGAGCTTTCCTGCGTTTCCGTGATCTGTAGGACACTGAGCATTCATATGTCATTCAACCACCACACTATCACTATCCAGAGCTCTATCGAGCCCAAACACGATAAAAACACGAAGAAAGAATAGGAGCATAGAGTGACGCTTCCGCCCTCGGCGATTTCTGAACAAGAACTGAAGGTAGAGGGACCTACATGATCGTACACATATGGGAACCCCGTAGAACAAACGAACTTCGAGAAGTGTCGAGTGTGAGAGACCCAGGGATGGTGTTAAGAACAAACTAAGCCAACTATTCAAGGTGGGGAAGACCAATGAATTGCAAAGAATGAGGATTACCTTTTAGATAAGTTAGAACGCCTTGCCATATGACGACTATGCCTTTCTACTTCTAGGAACGACTTACTTGGATTTAGGTCACCGGAGATTATTACATCTGAGTCTTTTTCCATTTACAATATACAGTTCAACAGAATTTATAATACAGCACTTCTCTTTGTTTTTATTGCATATGTACAAAACTTTGCGCTTATTGATGTTCATTTGCCACCTTTAAGTGAATTCCTTTAGATTTTGTGTGTCAGCTTACAACTATGGACGGTTGTAAGTCTGTTTGCCGGCTTACTATCGTCTGCTGATCTTGAAACTTTCAACATAAACCATCATCAATACAACTAATATAATATGCCAAACAAAACCGGTCCCAAGACATCCTTACGACACACCACTCGTTACATTCACCATTTCTAAGGCTGAGCCGTTCATCACTAATCTCTGCTAATAGGCAGTTGACCAATTTTCTAACCACCAAAGAACACTGTCTATACCATGCGACTTACCTTCTGCCTGTAACCCGTGATTACGGTGCCGTATCAAATTCTTTCTGAGAGTTATGATGAATGATACCAACTGCTTTACTTTCATCATACATATTGATCATCTAGTGATGGTAATCATGTAGGTGATGGTAGCCATTCTTGTAATGACATTTATGTTGATGATGGTAGTCATTCTGGTAATTGTAGCCATACTGATGATGGTGAGGGCAGACACGCTGATGGTGGAAGCCATAATAGTGTTGGTAGCCATGTGCGTTTTGGTAATGATAATAAAAAAAGAAAAAAACAGCCCGTGTGGATCTGATCCATCACCCTTCGTAAGCACTTTTCCAGACAGGTCTCAGTTTCGTCTTTGATATCTTACGGTAATCCTCGTATAATACGGAATAAACTCTCAGTTAGTGACAACAGCGGTAGAAGGAGAATACGATATGATTGCTGTTTCCGAATCTTGGTTAGCTATCAGCAATAGAGATTTCCTCCCTGAATACTCAATTCCAGGGTACACTCTTTTTAATAGGGACAGGGGAAATGAAATAGGTGGTGATGTCCTACTCTTCGTCAAAGCTCATTTAAATCCCGTAAAAAGAAAAAAAAGGCTTGTAACCGTTGAGAATGTCGACTTCATTGTTGTTGAAATTAAAGATAAACTATGAAAGATAATAATAGTAGGTACCCTGTACAGACACCAGAGGCAGAGGAAAGATTATATGATCAGCTAGTAGAAATTTTATATCAATAAGATTCTTTCATAGTAGGAGATTTTAATATGCCGCTATCAAAATGGGGAGAATCCCTTTCCAGACCTCGGGCATGGACTCTACCTAAATTTGCTTGATAATGCCCTAACGCAATTAGTCAAGAAACCTACTAGCGACGAGAATATATCATATCTAGTTCTGAATACAATTGAGGATCACGTTGATAATGATGAAGTTGGTGAAAATTTTGGCACAACGATCACCGGCAAATTACTGCTGAGGTCGTTTTCAACACAATGTAAAGTTGGTTAACACGACAGTCGCGAAAAAATACCCAATTTTAAACGCTCAAAACTTAATGATCTTCGCATTGCTTTTGACAGGCAAGCCGGGATGGTGTGGTCAGTGGTAATGACATGAACGTAGCTTGGAAAAGCTTCAGAAAAAAATTCAAAGCAACAGAAGGAACATACGTTTCACCAAGATGGTGGAACGGTGAATGAAATAGTGCCAGTTGTCTAAGAAAGTAGCTCATAAGAACCTCAGAAAATCCAATAACCAGCTTGATAAAGTTGTGTAAATTTACATAGAGAAAGTAGGAGAGTTATACGACAAAGTAAACGTCAATATGAAGCGCATATTGCCGAAAATGGTAAGAGAAACCCTGAAGAGTTTTACAGTTATGTTTGAAGCAAGAGAGTCATTACCCAGTCAACTGGCCGATCAATTACGGAAAATGGTGACTTGGTTCAAGACAACGAAGCCATGGCAACGATACTGAATGACATTTTTACATCAATATCTACGATGGAAGACACAAACCACGTCATGAATGAAAGTGAATAAAACGGCAGGTCCTGATAAGTTTTACCCAAAAACAATCAAAGAATAAAAAAATGAGACAATCAAACCCCTGACTGACCTTTTCAGTAAGTCACTTGCTACAGGAAAAGTTCCAGGTGAATGGGAGTTTGCCAGTGTAACACCGATATTCAAAAAAGCTATAAATTCACTGCCCGGAAATTATCGTCCTATTAGTTCAACGTCTGTAATTGGGAATCTTATGGAAACCATCATTCGAGATAGAAATGCAATCCATTTAGAGGACCACCACTTGAAAAACGATTCTCAGCATGGTTTTCGACAATATTGTTCATGTCTGACAAATCTGCTTGATTTGTTTTATAATATAATCAACATGTGTGAGAAAAGTAAAGTAGTTATCCATCTAGACTTCAAAAAGCTATCGATCAGGTTCCGTATCAAAGATTACTAACAAAGAATTAAGTCACATGGCGTTGATGGGGTTTTACTTCAGTGGATAGAAAATTGCTTAACCGGCCATAAACAAAGATTAGTGATTAATGGCTACGCCTCAGAATGATTAGACGTAACAAGTGGAGTGCCACAAGGATCAGTCTTAAGACTGGGTCTCTTTCCCGTATGTTTTAATGATACTGATAATGGGCTGCATTGCAAAATATCAAAATTCGCTGATGATACAAATCTGGGAAATAAATCTGCAAATGAACTTGAACGTCTACAGCTTCAAACTGACATAGACAAACTGATGAACTGGGCAATTTGATATCCAAAAGTGCAGTTTTACATATTGGAAGTGAAAACGAAAAGGCAAGCTACAGTATGAATTCTGTTGAACTGCAAAAGTGTAATAATCTCTGGTGTTCTAAAACCAAGTAAGCAGTGCACAGAAGCAATGAAAAGAGCGAACAAAATTTGTCCCAGGTAGTGCCTTCGTATTTAAGTTCAGAAAAATCTTCCATACATTTTACAATTCAATAGTTCGTCCACATCTTGAATACTGTGTTCAGTTTTGGTCACCCACTTAAAAAATAAGACATGGACAGAATAGAGAGAGCACAGCGTCGAGCTACGAAGATGATTCCTGGACTGAGAAAGATATTCTATGAAATAAGATTAAACGACTTGAATCTATTTGGCTTAGAACTGAGAAGGTTGAGAGTTGATCAAGCACAAGTATTCAAAACTATCAAAGGCTTTGATAATCTTGATCTGTCAAGTTACTTAAGGCTTGATTTGTAGTAATGGATGCAAACTCGTGGGCAAATGATTTACCAAGAAGGAGGCGAACTACTTTTTCTTCAACAGGATTGTTGAAATATGGGCGATTTGCCGATTAGAGTGGTTGAAAGCTGTGCTATAGATACGTTTAAAAAGAGAGTTGATAAAGACCTCTCCAATTCCTCAACTTTCAATAGTTGCGTTTCCATAGCTAAAATGACAAGTTGCAAGTTATTCTGTATATCTTGTAACTTTTACTACATTAGTCTGTGAGTTTTTGATGTCTTACTCTATCACAAACAACATCGAAAGGGGCCAATGGTCTGCTGATGTTTGAATCCCTTTGTATTCCTTTGTACAAAGATTGTGCCTGATAAACCTTAGATGCCGACAGAGTAAATAATTAAACGTTCGCTAACTGACATTTCAACAAGACATCTAAAAGAAGGTCAGCAACAACTTGTTTCAGAGTAAAGCATCAATACCAAGTGTAGGGCTACTTAAGTATTTGCTTACAGTTCCCTGCAGGAAAGAGCTTTGATCATTTTATTTATTGAGTTGATGTCAAGGGAAACGTTGGTCTCATTTGACGAATCAATTCAGTCAGTAAAGTGAAAAGGAAAAAACACTTTTATAAGTATGAAAGTCCGTGTTTCACCCTCGCACACTGGGCGTGGGTTGAGGAAGTGTGTTCATGAGTTCGGAGGCAGCGTGTCCCTGATCCCCGTCATGGGACAAGATATAGAAAGAAATTAGAGTGTATTGAATGATCCATTTCTTTTA
Source organism: Panulirus argus (assembly GCA_038088735.1). Taxonomy (NCBI): domain Eukaryota; kingdom Metazoa; phylum Arthropoda; class Malacostraca; order Decapoda; family Palinuridae; genus Panulirus; species Panulirus argus. Next base: position 972 of record JAYMFT010288343.1, on the reverse strand, counting down.
AAAGGCACCGAGACTCTGTAGGAGGGAGATACAGACATCATTCCACTAGCAGTTCGCTCTACTCTTAATCACAGTAAATGAAATTAACTCAGTAGAATCTCGGGTCCGACGAGGAATCGGAAATGTCATAACAACTCGATCTGGAGGCAGAGACAACACTTGACCTCCCGAGGCTAACGTACAGTGTAAAGCTCTGTGGACGGTCTTAAGGGTCAGGTTACTATCATGAGAAGTAACTTCACTGTATGTTTCACCTGAAATAGCTGCCACCGACCTAAGACTTTAGGTTACTAGTGAGGGTCACGTTTAAAAACTAAATGTAAGCATTACTGACTTAAAACTAACTTTTAGTGTGAAATCCAATATTTGGTGTGCAGTCCAGGATTTGCTGTAAAGACCAATTTTATGTGTGAAGTTCAATATTTGGAGTGAAGCTTAATAAGATAGTATGAGCCCAATATTCATAAAGTTAAACTGATGGGATAAACGTCACTCAAGGCAAGTACGCTGAGCCAAGCCTCCGTCCAGCTATGACCGTGACCTCAGCAGGAGCTGAGATTATGTTTTGTATAGTTTGTTAACCTGCAAAGCTCAATTTGCAGCTCCAAAGTTAGACTACAGTAAAGCAGTAGGACTACACCAACGGGTAACCTCTTGGGACATTTGCCTCTGGCAGGTTTGGTAAGTTATATTAACTGTACAAAATCGCGTTTCTTTTGTCTCTTTAGAATTATGAAGTATTTTTCATCGTCTTTGAGATCCTCGTTACGGTCGTTTGTTTATAACTATTTCAACTATATTTACTATAAACAAAGTGGACATGACAGCCACTTGAAAAGGTTGGTGATTTTCTGCCGTTAGTCAGAAGGCTTCATGAAAGTAGCCATAATGTAGGCCTCTCTCTCTCTCTCTCTCTCTCTCTCTCTCTATATATATATATATATATATATATATATATATATATATATATAT
>JAYMFT010288332.1:0-10394 GCA_038088735.1 Panulirus argus | reverse complement strand
ATATATATATATATATATATATATAGATATAGATATAGATAGATAGATAGATAGATAGATAGATAGATAGATAGATAGATCACAAAAACCCTCTAGTTACAAATAAGAACTCGGATAAGATAGTCGAAAACGGGAATAAAAACACATCACGAAATCCAATTACGAGCACAGCTTCCGATGAATAACTGCTATGGAAAAAAATAAATGACACAAACCGATAATTATCATGACATAATTCTACTTTAATTGGGAGCAGACTTTTGCTCCCACGCTTATTTTCGTGGATCTTAATTCGAGCTCGTCAGTTGCCATCGGGAGTTGACAAGGGCAAATCCGGCGTCTGCATTGTTGGGTGTGCGTTGTCTCGTGATGATGACACCCGTGACCTGAACCTTTAACCTTTCTGACCTGCTAATGAACAGAGGGACGACCCAGTGACCGCTACAGACAGAACATAAAGTGGGTGTTGTGACGGCGGAATCAAACTAAAGTAATGATGTACGTGAAATAGGAGGGAGAGACAGACAGAGAGGCAAGATACATAGGAACTTACCCAACGATCGAAGGCAGTACCTCACCCTTCCCGTAAGAAGCGAAGGTAATAACAAACTTACCTTAGATTAAGACGACAGTAAATTCTCATGTTTGAAAAGACAAGAATAAACGGCCTGATGGACACATGTCAACAAACGCATCATTTTCACAATGAAAGTTAAACAACATCGTAAAACAAAACGAAAAGAGTCACTCGGCAAATGCACCAGTCAGAGTGAAGGAGAACAACGACACAAATGATAAGAATCAAACCCGTATAGGGAAGTACTCCAACAAAGGGGCCGGACCTCCTCCCTCCCCATACACAGAATCCCCACCTCAACCCTCCCACCCTCCTTCCAGCACCCAACTGCTCCGGTGCACCGTACCTCTTCCGCCAGGTTACTGGAGCGTGTAGCCGTTGAGAGAAAGAGAGAGAGAGAGATGCAGGAGATGAGAAAGATAAAGGATGAGAACAGATGCGGACGGGGGCGGAATGTGAAATATAGAGGAGAGAGGAGATGAGAAATATTGGGAAGGAATAAGAAGCTTTGGTATGTCCGGAAGGTTCGCTCCAGTGGATGAAACGAGGGAAGAGGAATTAAGGAAGGTGAAATGGGAAGAAGATGAGGATGGTGGATGACGAAAACTGACGAAGGGGAAAAAAGGAGAGAAATGTAACGGGGAAGGAAAGGACACAGAAAAGATGGCGTAGAGGACAAGTCAAAAGAAAGGTGTAGGGGGAGAAGGCAAAAAAGGAGACGATATAAAAAGAAATTGAGAATGAAATAATATAAAGACATAAGACAGAGCAGGAGGGAAAGAAGCAAAGAAAAGTAGACAGTAAAGACGATATAAGGTAAAAACACTCGAGTGGAAATGTGCGGTCTGGGAACTGAATTCAAAAGAAACTTTCCAGTAGGGCATGTGGTGAGAATAGAAAACGGAGAGCAAGCAAGTGGGCAAAAAAAAAAAAAAGAAGTAAATACGACACCTAGAATGAAATGTGAGTGATTTTCATAATGGAATGAAAAATGGGCAAAGATATAGAGTAGAAACGCTTGCGTTAGTGTATAGAAGTAAAACTCGTAATAGTGCTGTGGGTGAGGAGTAAGAAGAGGATGAATGACCGAGACAAGTGAAGAATTTGTGACAAAAAATGGACACTATGGTGTAAGAATGGACGCAAAATGTGGAGACTGATACTGTACAACAGTGAGGTGTGGGACGATACGAGAGTAAAGATGAGAATAAAACAACAGGAATAGAGAATGACCAGACGGCAGTGGAGAATGATGCGATTGTAGGGTTAGAGAATGAGACGTGATCAATTAAGAGAATGATCCACCAGCAGGACGGAGAAAGGTACGACAATACGGTGGAGAACGAGCAAGGATCGCAGTCAGGGCCGGGGGCCAGAAGCACGGATGAAAAAGAAAAAGATTGACATTATATTATTATGTTCGGTAGCAATTGGAAGGGTGACTATCTGGGGAGCGAATCATGGTCTGCACTCGTTTTTTTTTTTTTCCAAGTACAACTAGTACGATGTATCCTGTAGCCGAGTCAGGAAAAAGAAAAAAGAAAGTTAGTTTTTATCTGAAATAGCATTCAACGTTTCAGGCTGAAAGAGAGAGCACTTTTCATACCCAGGGGACCTGTTTGTGCAGCTTGCCAAGAAATTCTTTGGCATGTGTTGAACCGGAACTGGCCAGCCGGACGTGGGGTTGGGCTCTGGGAGAGGATCGGGTCGGGGAAGGCTGGAAAGGTCGACGTCAGGCGTGGTCACCATCAGTAAGATGTCAAATTCCGTCCAAAGGATTGAGAGAGAGAGAGAGAGAGAGAGAGAGAGAGAGCAGTAGGATGTGACATTTCCATTATACGTACATAAATATATATCTTCTGGAATCTTCATGAACCATGCATTATGATGAACAGTTCCCTTTTCCAACAGAGATGATTTGGTCTGAGTCTCGATATACAGCTGATGCTTTCCCCACGAGCCTCATCACGGGGTATCGGAATAGCGATCTCACATCTGCCTAATATGGATGACACTCGCACGGCAAAACATGCTAGAGTCTGGGTGGTAATTAGATGACCGATTTCGTGCAATTTGTATAAGCGCTTCAATCCAGAGCATTTTAGCATGAAAAACATGTCCAAAACCTTAAAATCATCTGTGTCAAATATATTTTGGGTGCCTTTAAAAGATATCCAAAAACTTGAAAAAAGTGGTGGTGATACACACATGATAGACCCTTTCCAATGTTCTTCCATAGGATTGTATTTCTAATACAACTCTAAGACTCCTCATCCAGGGCCTCCTGCAGCTTCAAGGCTGCGCTACACTCAGTAGCAGGGATAGGATGAGTATAAGTAGGTGAAGTATTCCTACAATTCGTTATATTCACTGCCAATATTCCCTGCTGGCGATTTAAGCATATATTTTTATGACGAAAAAGATGCGAGTGAATTTACCTAGCCAAGATCTGTTTCTGGACCAACTAGATCGCCGTATGTTAAATACACTATGATATTGTATGATCACGCTACAGATGCTGTTTGTGATGTGTTTAAACGATTCAAGATTAATTTTTGAGTGAAATTCAAATTCATCTGCAGCGACGGCAAGCTTTTACAAGCTCAAAGATTGAAGTCATCAACATACGCACCGGGTCATTTTTCGAAATATGTCTCCTGGTGTTGAGTCTAAACAAAGACTTTAGGTTGTGATGGCTCGTATAAGGTAGCTCTAATATATCTGACGAGTGACCTTTGAATGGTGGTTGTTAAAACTGGTTATCCAATAGATCTGGTCTAGCTGTGTGTTGGGTTGGTGTCCTAATAAGAAACAAATTCGACACGCTGGGAATGCTTCGTTAGAACTAGCTTAACTAGTTTAGCGAAAGTCTGAAGGCCTAATTTGGAAGGATAAGCCAAGTTCATTAACTCGGGGGTTTTCCTCCTGTTTAATTGTTGGTCACATTTTCTTACGCACGTACAGTCACCACTACTCTCACTGCTCAACACTTGCGTGAGCCGCTTTCAGAAACAGCAAAGGCAACTGCCGCGACGAACGCTTGGGGTGGAAACCAGTGAAACCTGTGCGGTAAACGGACACACGAAAACTTTCTTCTCTCGCCAGATGGGTACCTGACAACAAGGCGCATTTCTAATTCTTTGCGGTATAGGGAAATCAACTGGTCATGAGGAACCTGTCTGCTCTGCAAGATCATCAGTTATCTAATCGATGCTCGAGCTCCAGTGCGCTGCTTGGATGAATATTGCATCAATCGTGGTTTTAAGAGTAAACTGTGCTATTGTTGCAGCAAGACATACAGTCAAGGAGGAGTCTAGTGGTAATTAGGTAAAATAAACATACTTAACTCACCCCATGTCACTCACCACAACAGGGAGTTCATAGAGAGAGAACGATGCTGCCCCACTATTATACCTAGTTTGAAACTAAAGCTTGAAATTCATTAGAATTTGCGTTTTCTTGTTATCATTAGATTTTATTCTTTTATCGTGGCTTAATGTATATCTAATTTATTGATCTTATCTGGAGGATAGATACAAATACAATACAAACGACTACGAAGGAATCCAAACAGCAACAGACCATTGGGTCCTTTCGAGGCTGTTTGTGATAGTGAGAGATATCAGAAACTCACGGATTAGTGTGGTAAAGTTAGAAGATATACAGATGATTCAGAGAGAAAAACCTAAAAATTATCATTGTGACTATGTAGGCGCAAATAATGAAAGTCGTAGACTTGAAACATTTATCTACTTTATTCTTAAACGTTCTTACAGTACTGCTCTCAACCGCTCTCATTGTCAAATCGTTCCATATGTTAACAATCCTGTTGAAGGAAAAGTGCTTCGCCTTATTCAAGGTAAAACGTTTGCCCACGGGTTTGTTTCCATTACTGCGAGTGAAATCAGACGAAACAAGTCTAAACTTGATACATATAGATTATGAAAGCTCTTGATCATTTTCAATACTTGTTTTAGATCACTTTTATCCTTCTCTTTTTTTAACTGGATCGATACAAGTCGTTTAATCTACTATTGTAGGATTTGTTTCTCTACCAGGGAATCATCTTCATAGCTCGAAGATGCACCACAGGCATTTAGTCTTTTTTTTTTTTAGGTAGAATTACCAAAACTGAACACAATTTTCAAGAAGGGGACGAACCAATGAATTGTAGTGGGTAAGGATTATTTCCCTGGACGTAAATTCAAAGGCCTTACCTACGAGTCCGAGAATTTTGTTCGCTTTTTTCACGGCTACTGTGCACTGCTTTCTTGGTTCTAGGTCACCAGAGTTCATCATTACGCCCAAGTCTTTTTCCTAATTTACCTTTTAGAGTTCAACAGAATTCATTCTAAAGCTTGCCTTGTCGTTTTTACCACCGGCATGTAAAACGTTGCACTTACCGATATCAAAATTAATTTGCCTCCTATGAGCCCAGTCCATCGGTTTGTCTGTGTCAGTATGAAGCTGCAAACGTTCAAGTTCACTTGTAGATTTATCTCCCAAATTTGAATTAGCGAATTTTGTTTATCTTGCAATGCAGTCCATTATCAAAATGATTATAAGAACCGGTTCCAAGATTGATCTTTACATCCTTACTGATACACATGTTTCATGTAATCGCAGTCGACTGTTTGTCATTACGCCAGAAATAAACACAAAACTTTAAAAAAGAAAAAAAAAGTATTAAACCACGTACAAGATAAACTTTGCCCTTCTTGCTGAAAAAAATATATCTTTTTTATGTTTTCTTAACTTTCTGCGAATAAATCAAAAGGGTATCTAATATTTCCATGAAAATGCAAATGATTATTTCAGCATGTGCCAGTGACGTTAATGTTCATCTTACAATAAGGTTTAAGATCAGGTTAGCCTGTCTAGCAACTTGCATTTTTTCTCTCTATCGGGCCTTCATAATGCATATGAAAGTCAACGCATCGCGAAGCAAGAGAAAGGGTCGAGCCTGTGTGCGTGCAAGGTTAACGATACGTTTTCTTCATAATGTGCACAAGACCGGTCATTCGGTTACCTCTGCAGTCCTGAAACTAACTAAGCTTTCTCCTTCGAATGATAGTCTAAAGGAAAAAAAATGGCTTATGTTTTGCATGCATGACTCCGAATGTGGGTTACCGATAACTATCACATTCAACAACTCGTCCATCGCCTTAGAGACTTTTTGCCATTTCCTGTGTTTGCACTGTTGGATACTGGCCTTGTGACCATTTAGTTATGGCCACCCAACAAATCCATCACGATATTGTACAGATATTTTAACCTTCGGACATGATATACAATATAATGGATTGTCTTGAAACCATGAGGGACGAATGTCTTTCAAAAAAGGAACCTAGAGGCAGACTACGAGTATCTAAAGCCAGACTGAAACGCGAAACAAACTGTAGTAAAGGTCAATATTCTTTACTATGCCTTCCAGAGAACCAACTATTGTTTTTACGAAGTTTCCTCCTCCTCCTCTAACTCCTTCCAGACACGTCAAGGTTTTACGTCATTCCATCATTTTGGGTTCAACTGATATGAGACTTAATAAGCATGTATTGTACCTTGATTAAATACGTTCATGTTGCTTTCTTTTCTACTAAGGTCTTAAAACGTTTCCTGGGATCAGATGTCAAAGAACCTAAAAACGTAAGTACTACTGTACTGTTCCTCATAGTCTACATAACTGAGACGAAACACCGCATTAATGATACATGTTTGCATTTTCCATTCAAAATACGAAAAAAATTAATGTAAAAGTTCAGAGGAAAAACCAAGCCAAAAACTCATCTAAAAACTGGAGTATAAAGTAATAATTGACTTCATTACTTGAAATGGTAATGTTAAATATACTATGCTTCATCTGGCCGACGGATGCCGAATGAATATGAAGCGAACGCTCATGGGAGTTTTTCAGTTCTGTAATCACTCAAATGCTTAAATACAGGATTTTATGGCCAAAATCAATGTTTCAGCCCCAGAATTGTATTCAGCATGAAGAATAGGTAACATACTGAAGTCTTTACGATAATCTCACATCGGAAGAAAAATACCAACCAATCATGTAAAAGTTAAGGGATTTTTTTTTTAAGCTTGTATGATGTAATGAAAGTCTTCTATACTTCAAATGGTAATATAACATATATGCTTTGGCCGACAGATGCTAGATATAGGTAATTTTCATTAGTTTTTAATAATTCTGCAATCATTGCCCTTAAACAATATCTCAGCCCCAGCATCGTATTCACCATAACGAGGTGTTAATCTGATGCTTTGAAGCAAATTCTTTTCCGAAGATAAAGTCTTATAAATAACCTGGACACGCAATTTCAGGTCCTTCAACGGCAATGTCAGAATATCCAGCAAGATATGCATCTTCTCTCTGAGGTTTGATAAGCATGCGTCTAGTTATGGGTAAAGTCTCAGTCACTCTCACTTCAAACAGACCGATAATCTTCATATCACTTTGATCAGAACTACTATCAGGCATATGCACAAGTCACTCACATCAGCACGAACAGTCACGCTACTACTATCACAGCACGATTAGGAAAAGGATGAGGTAACTTCCTTTCAATTAATTCTGTTGGTGAGCAAGAAAGTGGCTTCCTTCACTGGAAGCGGAGGATCCTGAACATTTTCAGTGACGTACCTATTGATATATGACAAATACATTCGAGTCAAAGGGACAAGGACTATTCCACCGATTCCTCTCAGAATGACATGCTCGATAGAATAACAGTTCTCGACAAAAGGCACAGAACCCTCCACTACTAATTCTGCGAGGAGGCAGTGTCTCAAAATCTGAACAGGTTATCTGAAGAGGAATCAAAACAAATCCCTCACACGTGAAATACTTAAGCATACTCTTGTTCATTGCGCTGTGTTACGCTAGTTGCTAACTTCTCCTTGAGAGCTAACAACGAAAGACTGTTCCTCCCTTACGGAATTTTTACGGGCAAACTTTTTCGACTGACTGGTGCAGTTCTGGTCCCCTTCAACATGCTCAGAATAAGAGATTGTTCTTAGTTAGATTCTTGAGAGTTAACTTTGGGCAATTAGCAACACGATGACCTCGCAACTTGCAGCAGTGACTCTTCCCTGTTAACTTCATTATTTCTAGGTCCAAAGAGTCCTCTTTGTATCTGAACGACTTAATCTAAATCGCAGATGTGAAACTTTACCAAGTCTGGCCCAATGATCACTCGACTCACGTTTACCCTCTGGCTTCCTACTTCCCTGATGACTCAGGCTCTAGGTTTACGATGGGTTTAACGCATAAGTATCGGCTGAATTGGCAATTTACTCAAAGTAGTCGCTTCACTCTCCTCTAAAGACGAGTTAATTTCAGGAAATACAGAGCGTTTAAACTTTTGTAGCAGAAGGGTTTTAAATCATCAAAGTTTTCCACACAGTAAGACCTTATCCAACTAGGTTTGAGAATCCTGTTTCCTTAAACTACTGAATCTCTAAGTTTCTGGGCCAGATCATAAGTTCGAAGGAGAACTTTTGCTTTAGTACAGTCTTGGCAGATCTCTACACAACCTAGTAAACACTGTTTTAGCATATCCAGCAAATGCTGTCTGAACCACGATTGACGAATTATCTTTTGCCCCACACTGCAATTTTCTTATGGTGAATTAAAAATTCTTCCGGATCTTTATATCAAAAGTAGTAATGAGCTTTAGATTTTTAACGATATCAAAAAATAAGGAATTATTACCACTTCTATCCTACGGTCTAACTTTTTTATATAATGATCCCTTTGTTTCTCATTCTTCCTTTTGTCTCTTTTACGTCTTTTACTTCATTTTTCTCTGTCTCTGAGTCTTCCCTCGGTTTCCATCTCGTTTCTGATTTCTTGAGAAGTTAGTTCTGTAATACTACTACAAGCACCAAGATCAACTTCTCACAGACTTATCGCAGAGTTAGGAATAATATCTGTAGCATTCAAATGTTCTACTACCCTAATTTCTGATTTGGTGGCCTTAGCTCACTTCTAGTTTATATAATGCCCAGCAAGAGATAACCAGTCACACTTCCTAATACTACTCTATTATCTTAACACCGAAAGGATATTCTAAAAACTCAATTTCAATAGACATTATTAATGACTGCAGTAATAAAACAAATTAAATAAAGGAAGTTGAATACTGCAGTTACCGAATGACTCAAATCCTTCACATTCAATCGTTCACATCTCCCGGACAGATCCTCACACGTAAAGAGTCGTTAGTCAGTTGGTCATAACCAATAACATGCTGCGAAGTATGATTGGACATATCAAAACACCATGCAAACTTTGATCTTATATTACACCATGCGTAACTGGTTAAACAAAATCACGTAAAGAGTGAACAAATGATTAACGAAAAGAGCGCCGTTAAGTCACTATCTTCCGTGAATCGTCAAATAATACAGATAACATTAACAATAATAATTCCCAGCCAGCTAATAGATAAAACTGGTAGTAAGATAACCCCTTACCACACGTAAACTCGAAATTGAATGATTACACCGGTGGTACGTAGAGGAGAAAGAGAGCTCGTGCAAATGCATGAAAAGCTAGGCTACGGATACAATTCTAAGCTAGGAATGAGTCGGAAAAGCCGGCCAGATGGGAGGGGAGCTGGATATACAGCTTGTATACCAGGGTCTCAGAAACACTAGCTAGCTTAATCAGAACTGTGTAATGTACAATAGTAAGTATAGAAAAATAGAGACGATCATAAAACATTAAGGTAAATCACTCACTCAAAGATGAAACAGGTAAACGAGCGTCACTAACTAACAGCACAGTAGTTCAAACTACCACATCATGTCACAATAAGTCACTTGAGAGGTATGCTTATTAGCATACAGTCTTTAATGTATCTATAACATCAACCCCAAGCTAATAAAAGATATAATTCGATTTTTGTCAAAGTCATTTCATAGCGATAATGAAAGCTTCCAAAAAAATCAATGTGATTTTTAATGACTGTATAGACAAGCAGACGAGTATTCAGAATTGCAAGAATAGCAGATTATTTGATGTAGACTTTGATACTCCAAAACATTCCCAAGGACAAAACTTAGCTATTTGAATAACAGATCTAAAGGGGAAAGTTGTCCCATCACTTTAGAATACGGTAATTGTAAACGAGTGTCAGACACAAACAGCATATTGGGAATGCTCTCTATTTCATTAATCACGAAAAATAAAAAGACAAAGATGATCACTACATGAACGTGGATGTACCCCATTACTGCTGTCGTCACAGCTTTCAACATACCAACGGTTCCAGATAAAAAATTTTCTTGCCTTCGTAACATGCACAATATAATATTCGATTCCATACAATCTAATGTATTCACTTACTTCCTTTATCTTCAATTCCAACATCACCTGCAGGACCAACGTATAACGCACGTACAACCAGGAGTACTCGCGTCGAAATAAGCGCCAAAATAGGAGTGTCGTGCATGTGTAACGGAAGCCCGCGGTGCCTCAGTCCACTGGCGCTACTTGAACAATATTTCTAGTTCAGTAAGAAAATATGCCGATTATAGGCCCGTGCAAATGTGACACACCTAAACTCTTATATCTCCTTGAATTTTAGATTCTTAAACACAAGTCAATGCCTATATAGTAACTGATATTGGATGAAGAGAATGTAATCTATTGTATGTGTATTCAGATGAATGTAATGAGTTCAGATATCAATGTACAGTATTGGGTCAGAATAGAAAGCTATTTCATCTTTTTTTTATGTTGAAGGCTCCAGTCACGGACAGAAGTCCACATCAAGGCCGGGCCCTAATTGAAATATAGAGAGAG
>JAYMFT010288321.1:0-10394 GCA_038088735.1 Panulirus argus | reverse complement strand
GATAATATATATATATATATATATATATATATATATATATATATATATATATATATATATATATGCAAGAAATTCAGTTTAACAGAAACTAATCAAACTTGTCAAGAACTATTGAAAATAGAAAAGGAATGAAGAAGGTCATAAGACAATGTAAGGTGAGCATGAAGAGCATTCTTGAATTACGTAAGAACAAGCGGGAACGTTAGAGGCACAATAAGATATCTTTCGCCATCACAAACAGCCTCGTTAGGACCCAGTGGCCTGTCGCTGTTTGAATTCCTTTGTATTGCTTAGCATATTTCATCAACACTTAATTAGCCTGTTCACTAGGATATACGGCACGAATTTCTTGCATTCAACTGAACAGCACTCACGAGTCAACAATATTAGTCAAGAAACTACGCGAACGAACTTAGTCTACAGCGATTTTTATTATAAAAACAAGTGGATGTGTTGTACATACATGACCCGTATCTGTCCCAAGAGCTGTGAAATTCTCTAACAACAAAACCTAACCTAACCTAACCTAACCTAACCTCCGGCCCAGGATGCACGTCACTCAGGAATGTATCTCTTCCCACCACTTCGTGGTAGCTATCGAGAATCGTTTAGATTGTCTTGTTGAAGGCTGCACATCATGAACAATAAACTGTGAACAATCAGATCACCAAACCAATGAATAAGGCAGAAGACGTCGATTCGAAAAGGTTTATTTAATGGGAATAGATACGACATCTTCCTTTCACCATAGAGCATAATATAACTAGGGAAATATACGTCCAGCTCTAGGAATATGACACATGACGTTATCACTATGATCTCAGATCACAGTAAGTGAGGGTAGAGGCACGTTCCTCGGGACACCCGTGTCCAGGCACCAGAAGCTACTCGCAACGACATCGTTAATCTTTAATGGCATAAAGATAGAACAAGAGTTATGGGTCTTACAACATTGTTCTTTAGATCCTGGGGAGCAAATGCATACAGTTTATTGATTATGAGCTGGGCAATCTAAGTGTTGACTAGTGTTAAGAAGGCAGGTGGAGCGTGTGACTCCCGTCCACGGAAGGAGGAACAAACCGTTCCCGAAGTATCCGCCAAACCAACTACACCACACACATAAGGCAAGTATCATCATTAACAACATAGAAATGTAAACTATTCACACGGCAGAATGTACAGATAGTCCATGGTTGAGGAGCGATGCCCGTATGGGATGACTGGCCTCTTGCCATCCTTCATCCCGCATCTGGGAGGCAACATCTACCGTTTGTGGCCCGTATTGCTGCCAAGGACGGTTTGTGTTGCGGAAGGCAACAGCTGGAGGTAGTCAGCGTTGCGGTCAAGGACGACAAGTATTGCGGGAGGCAACGGGCGGCGATGGCCAGTGTCAGTCAACACTATGTTACCAAAATCGAGACAGATCGTCACGTCACTGGCTAAGTGTTCGTAAATTCAGGGTCTGGACATCATTCTCATATGCAAAATATTCTTCAGCCGTACTAACTACACATACTAGTTTTTGCGTGTCGTCCTGTCGTTTACTGTGGAAATGTGTGAGCCGCGGGTGTTATACGGGAGTGGCATTTCTCAGATGTGGTGGTGTGGTATATCACATAGTGTAACCCGTCTTCGTTATCACGGCTGACAAGGAAGACTGCTCCAGCCACGATATCATGGTCCACGTGATGAGTTGACCTCCAAGACCAGAGGGTCGGCTGGCCCGGCCATGGCCGGCCCGCTGGCCTTTCGAGACCGCAAAACTTTCCCGGGTAACAGTTCCTGTCTGCAAGAAAAAGTCCAGCCGTGTCGGAAGCACTCGGGGAATCACCAACAATTTACGTAAACATTGCATCATGTCAGAGTACCGCAAGCGCAGTAAGAGGGACCAAACCATCTCTCACGATGCAAGTGAAAGACGACCCGAGTGACAGGACAAGAGACATGGACTGAGAAGACTTTGCAAACAATGACCTGTACAAGTCGTCCTTCTTACTCACACGCCACTGGCCGTCGCTGCCTCGCAAACACACACACACACCACTACCTACACACACGACAGCGGACGCCATGCCATGCACGACTAACGACCCGACGGATAATAACATGTCCGAAACTACGGAGCGAGATAAACAATGAAACAACAATCCAGTCACTGGCAGCATGACCCATCCGAATACAGTATGTGCGCGTGTGTTAAGGGGAGAGATTTTCCACTCGCGTTGCCCCGTCTCTTAACCTTGTATATATATTTGTTTATATATGCGCATCCACTCACACACACCCAGGCCTGTGCCAGATGAGCGTGTGTATGTGCGTGTTGTGTGCTGTCGCTATTACTGTACAAAGCTCCATTCACACTACCCCATCCATCAATCACCAACCGAAAAAAGGGAGAAAGAAAGTGAGGGAGGATGCCTCCAGGAGGCGGTGTGACGTAATGACTGTTGAGTCACTGTAGGAAAACAATGTACCTATGACGTCTCGACTTACGTCAGATGATACGAGGGCGCCTGTGCCAGCTTCCCTCACGTTTCCGTGCGTCCCATCAAGTTAACGAGGTGTACATTCTTATTTGTGCCGAGTTGACTGCTACTTTGCTTCATACTTCACTCTCCCAGTCATCCGGGTTTATCACTCCGAGTCCCCCTCCACGATTAGGGCTCTTCTACCCCCCTCCCCCCGCCCCAAACCACCACCACCACCATTACATGACCCAACCCGTCCACTAACCTAACGCTACAGCACACACACACACACACACGCTCGCGCGCACCGGAAGCTCTACTTTATTCTTTTCCTTCCGCAGATACCTCGTCCCTGGGGTGGGCAGCAGTGACGCAGTGCCCGAGACACAGTGATTCCTTCATAAGATAAAAAGACCCCGTCTCTCACTAGGAACAAGGCGCAGCTACAGGAAAAGAGAAACTTGACCGAGGTTGAGGGTCACCCAGCCTGCCTGCCAACCCACCTTCATGACTGGACACCCGAGTCCCGGACGGAAGGGAAAAGTAGTACTTGACTACCCTCCAGCCTCCAGCCTGACCTACGACCCAGCTCAACCTCTAATTCCACCCTCCCACCTGAGCAACAACGCCAATCACTCCCACGTGGTCTGACCCTGGGGGTCATCCTTGTGCTCTGACCCTGGGGGTCATCCATGTGCTCTGACCCTGGGGTCATCCACGTGGTCTGACTCTGGGGTCATCCATGTGCTCTGACCCTGGGATCATCCACGTAGTTTGACCCTAGGGGTCCTCCACGTGGTCTGACCCTGGGGGTCAGCCACGTGGTCTGACTCTGGGGGTCATCCACGCGGTTGGTTCACTTTCCCTCCTCTATAGGTATTACCTTGATGAGGACTTTTGTCCGTAACTGAAGCCTTCAACATAAAAAAAATCATCTATTCTTTTATTATTTCACTGACATTATCTTTGTTAAATAAACTGTTATAAAAGTATTGTAAAAATTATAGTTATTAGCTTTCTGTATAAAGAAGTGCTTGCTATGTTAGTACAATAATTATGGGGACTGGAGCTAAATTGCTGAAATGTAGATTCTCTCTCTCTCTCTCTCTCTCTCTCTCCTTCTTGCCTACTAGGTGGCTAGAGCTGCGCTCTCGTTTCTCTGTATAATCAGGTCGTACTTGCCCTTATCATTGTCATCTGTCCTTGATCAAAGGCGATATCAAAGGAAAAAGGTATAAACATTATTTGCAGAAGGACGGAGAGCAGTACTAATGAGAAGATGTAAATTTCAGGTTTAATTAGAATGATGTTTCATTGGCTAGTCCGCCACAGTGTACATTATGTGTTTGGATCATAATTTGCATTTTTGTTATGACTTGCAATATATAATTTGCTGACTGTATCTAGTGTATTTGTGATCCTGACCTAGTCATTTATTGAAGTGTGATAAGAATAAATTTGGGTTTGGTGTTAGAAATGTTACTGTCTACTTCTACCGAGAGGTAGCGGCGTCTTCACGGCCTAGTATATTAATCGAAACAATCATCTCAGGACATAGCCTGGGCTAATGTGTTAAGGGGTTGAGACCCACCGTAGTTGAAGGCGGCTGGATCGTGACACCGTTTGCTGGCAAATATTAGATCTGCATTAGGCTAAAACTAAAATATTCTTCTCCGCTTTGGTCACCACACTTCAAGAAGTACAAAGAACTAATAAAGAGGATCCGGAGAAAGGCAGAACAGATGCTACCAAAATTAACAAAGCTTAATTACTGAGAAAGGTGAAAGGCGTTAATTTTGCCAACTATGGGAAACCGAAGAGTAAAGGGTGACCTAGTCGTAAATTTTAAATTTCTAATCCAGTGTGATGAAGTCAACAGCAACAGTCTTCGAAAACTATACGAACAAAACAACCAGAGGCCACAACAAGAAATGAAGTAAGAAACTTCCATTTTAGGATGGAGGGAAAAAAAAAAGACTTTACAATACAAGTGAGGTGGATGACTGGAATAAACTGAATGATGTAACTGTAAACGCGGACGACATACATAAGTTTAAAAAGATGAATGACAGAACAGAAAGTTCAAGAAATGGGGCCTCAGGAGTACACAACTACCTCCCTGTACAGTAAAATTAAGTAATTACAGATACATAATTACATAACTAAACAAAGACTGATGTATACATTCGATGTATACATTCACATAAAATGATAGAACAAAACAGACATGATACTGAAAAACACAGACAACGCTACAGGAGGTCAGAGTTCATGAAAGGCTGCACGAGGTTCTATGAACTCACAATACGTCATACGTCTTCACGAAGCAAACCGAAGCACTTCAATATAATACAACATATAGACACATTTTAACGCCGGTCTTGTCTATGATACTCCAGGGTGACGGATGTGCCTCTCGAGTAACAGTGAAAGGTCAAATCAGAGATAAGCGTCAAGATATCTTGCGGTAGTGAATATAAGGACTTCAATACTTTTATTTTTTTCTGAGAAGCTTACTGCGTATGTAAGTTGTGGAAGAGAGGTGCTTATCGTGTTGGGTTCAATATGTGGTAGTGGGAAGGAACGTCCAGTGTGACGTGACTGTGATCTAATGATCGCATAACTTTTATGTCCACAAAATGGTTGAGAAGGATGTACGTCACACTTCTTTTTATGTTGAAGGCTTCAGTCACGAGCAAAATTCCACATCATGACCGAGCCTTAATTGAAATATGGGAAGAATTATAAAACGGAAAAAGAAAACACAATGGGAAAGTATTTACGAATTTTGGAGGAAGTGAAAAACCTGTCTTTTGAATTGAGCCAGGTCACAGCTATTGGGAAAGACATGAGAAGGTAGAGAGTTTCAAAGCTTCGACGTGTAGGGAAAGAAGCAGTTATCAAAACGGCCTACCCTCGAGTTGCTGATGGCCACACAATAATCATGCGATGCAGCAGCTTACCGAGTAATTGCGTAGTCTAGCTACTGGTTTGGGCACACAAGTAGCCAGCTCTAGCGAGCAAAAACCAAAGTAATACCCATAGAAGAGGGAAAGTGAATCAACATTGCAGCGTAGGGCAAGGAGGTCAAGTCTAGAAGCTGGCCTGGGACAGTTTATAAGTCGGATCGCTTTCGACTCAACTCTGTCAGGTAAAGGTGCAGAGCTAGAACCAACCCAAATGTGAGAGTGGTACACCCTACAAGGATGAATCATTCCCTTGTATAAACAGAACAACTGCTCAGAAGAGAAGTTTCGACATCTAAACAGGACACCCAGTTTCTCAGGGGGTGACACAGCTATTCCTGTAATATAGGGTTTCCACGAAAGATTGGATGTTACAGTAATACCAAAGTATGTTCAATGAGTCAGGAGGTGGAATTACAGAATCGTTAAAGGAAAGACGAGAGTTAAGGGGAGTTCGATGGAGAGATGGGTAGAAATTGGGGCTAAAGGGTAATTTTCACTTGCAGTGTAAATGTCGACAAAGCAGAGTAACCTCTCTCTCTCTCTCTCTCTCTATTGCCATGTTTGTGCAATCAAGCAAGACTCCATCAAGAAGGCTGAGCACATAATCGTGAGTAAGTGGTGGGAAGATATCCACTGACCTGCTCCACTTGATGCACAGGATATTAACAACATCCTTGTTTACCTTCCGGCAACGTCACTAATGCTTACACTGAAACACCAGTCATACAGTGAAAGAGCTAAAAGGGAACACTGAGCGCCTGTCCATAAAGAGACCATTACTGGCACGACTGTGGGTAATACATCAGCTAAGACTGGTGTCTCACGGGAAATGATGGCTCGCCCAACTAGCAAAGTTATGACAGCCAAATTTTCTTAATGGATGCCAGCAGCAGAGGGTAATGACTTCCATGAGGAGCGCAATATGGCTTTCCTGCACCTCACTGTCTTCCTGCAGAAGGCAAACGCGGAAAGGGCAGGAACTGATCTCGGTGGCCCGCACCATGCAAAGGCTGGTAGTCCCATCTCACTCCTGTCCCCTGAGGTTCTGCTTCAGCAGTGAAGTTAAAGCACGTACTACTGCCCCGTCTACGTGAAACATTAAGGGAGTGACGGAAAAACTCTTGTCAAGAAAAATGGCATTTCCTGTAACCCTGACGTGAGTTACCCATGACGAACTGGTGTAAGGGAAGCTAGACGAGATCACTATCCACCGGTGGTGTTGGGCACCGAGCCCAGTCTTCCTGAGAACACTACCACCGTCGGACATCGACAACTCACGACTCCCTCCAGGTACTGATAATACACGTGACGGAAACACCCCACGTCGCTGGCGAGTCACAATGAGCCTTCAGAAATCCTTTTAACTTAGTTTCCACAACACGTTGGACGGCGAGAAGACTGTGAAGGAGATCTATGTGTGTACTCACGTTTCCGGTGTTTGTTTGTGTGTGGGGGGGAACATGTACGTATAAACACATATTTCAAGTGTCTCTGTGTGGAGGGGATGTCCATGTATGCATGTATTAATGTTTCTAGGCTCAATATTTTACTAACTAGTAAACGACTATAAAGTGATAACCAACATAGAGTCACTTACGTAAATTTGCGTTAGGAAACTTAAAGAATCGGGCGTCAAAGCAAACTTAAGAATGAAGCATAGCAAAAGAAACCTGAAAGACATATATAGTTGCGTTAGAAGTAAGAGAGTCATTACCCGATCAATTGGATTACTGATCACAGAAAATTGTGACGATTTAAGGCAACGAAACTATGGCAAAGATCTAAAAAAAGAAAAAAGAAAAAAATGCATCTGTATTTACAAATGAAGATACAACTCATGTCCTAAATCCATTTCCAGTGGTAAGTGGGAAAAACGTTCTGCAACACACTGAAATAACAGATAAAGATACACAATCTGCGCTAGATGACATGAGAATAAATAAAACGGCAGGTCCGGTTAACTTTTATCCGAGGACACCGTAAGAGGCGAGAAATGAGATAATCAAACCATTGGCTGCTCTTTTCAAAAAAGTCACGTGCTACGGGAAATGTTCCAAAGGGATGCAAATTTGCCAACGTAATATCGATATGCTAAAAAATATAAATCGCTACCCGGGAATTATCATCCGATTAGTTTAACGTCTGTAGTTAGTAAACCAATGCTAACCATCTTTCGGGATTAGATCGTAAACTTTTTGGAGGACCACCACTCAAAAAACGATTTTCAGCATGGCTTTTGACGAAATCGCTCGTTTGACAGATTTCCTAGATTTCTTTAATGAAAAAATCAATATGCATGATCAAAGTAAAACAGCTGACATTATCTATTTCGATTTTTAAAAAGCATTGATAAAGTTCCTCATCAAAGGTTACTAACAAAACCTAAGTCTTATGGTACAGATGGGGATGTACATGGATGGTTAGGAAATTGGCTAGTCGGCCTTAAAGAAAGAGAAGTGATTAATGGTCAAGCCTGAAAATGGTTAGCCACAGGGATCAGGCTTAGGACCGGTTCTCTGTCTCATATATATTAACGAGAGCGCCAATGGGCTTCACTCTAAGATCTCTAAATTGGCGGATAAGGCAGGAAAAAATGTCTACAACTGAAACTGAACGTCTGCAGCTTCAAACTGACATAAACAAACTGAGGGACTGGTCTAACAGGTGGTAAATGAATTCTAATATTTATAAGTGCAAAATTTTACATATCGATAGTAGAAACGAAAAGGCAAGCTATAACATGAATTCTTTTAGGCTACAAAAGGTCCATGGGGAAAAGGACTTGGGTGGAATAATCTCTGACGACCTAAAACCAATCAAGAAGTCAACAAAACCGATTAAACGTGCGAAAATTTTTTTTGGATTTATAGTTAAGTCTCGGGAATTTATCCTCACTCTTTAACTCACTGGTGAGTCCCCATTTTGAACATTGTGTTCAGTTTTGGTCACCCTGCTTGAGGAAGTACACAGACAGAATGGAGAGAGTACAGAGTCGAGCTGCCAAGATGTTTACCGGCCTGAGAAACAAATCCTATGAAAGCCGACTACACGAATGAAATCTATTTAGCTTAGAAAAGAGAAGGCTGAGGGGTGATCTGTGGCAGTAAAGGCTTCGATAATCTCGATCTAAGGAGCTACATACGGGTAGATTCGTCTGATTTCACTCGCAATAACGGACGGAAACTCGCGGGGAAACGTTTTACCTCGAGTGAGGCGAAGCACTTTTTCTTCAACAGAATTGTTAACATGTGGAATGATTCGGTAATCAGTTAGAGTAGCCGAGAACAGCACCATAGATACGTTTAACCATAGACTTGATGAATACTTCGCTTCAAATCTACGACTAACATTATTTGCACCTTTTTAGCTACACGATAAGTTTACTTACGTGTTTTCCTCTTCAAAAAATGTGTATGCCTCTCTACTCCTAACACAATAATCAACAAGTATCTATTCTCTACCACTATCATAAAGAGCCTCGTTAGGACCCAATGGTCTGAGGATGCTTATAACCTCATCAGTCTTCATTACCACACATGTCGTGTGCGTCACTCGGATATACTACTTACAGCCAGCCACCAGCGCCGAGCTCTTCCCTGCTCAACGTTCCATGCGGCCTCGTCTGGCAAAACTGATGCGGTACGTTGTGTATGTGTGTGTGTGTGTGTGTGTGTGTGTGTGTGTGTGTGTGTGAAAATATTTTCCAAGAGTAAGCTTATCAAAGGCTCTTGTCAGTGACAACCCGTTCCCGGGTAAGCCATTACTGGCACGGGTCGGGTGTGTGTGCTTGGGGTGCCATTACTGGAACAGGTCGGCTCATGTCTAACTGCAGTCATGTGGGCTATTGGGTGTATGTGTGTGTTGTGTAAAATGTGACCACGTTAGGTGGATTTTCTTTCTGGTGACAGTGTTTACGGTGACGGTTGTCGACGTTAGCTTCAACACAAGTACGACCCCTCCAAAGACCTTTCCTTCTCTGTTAAACCTTCCTCTTTTTCTATTCGCTTTACCAACATTCGTGGTCTCTCTAATAACCTCTCCTCAGTTGGACACCATCTGTCTAGTACCTCTCCTAATATCTTACTTCTGCCTGAGACAGTTGTCTAATGATGTTCTCACTAGTCACTTTTTCATATCTAACTATAATCTCCACTCGCGTTTCCGTTCCAAATGGAGGTGTTTGTGCTTATTCCAGCATAAGCACACCTGTTGCACGCCTCAAGAACCTTGAATCCCCAAACTTGGATGTTATGTGGCTCAAGGTCTGTCTCCCAACTACCACACTCGTCCTCTGTTTCGCCTACTGCTCCGCTAATTCTACAAACTTTGTATCGTTCTTCGACTATCTAAACTCCTGCCATGAGACTGTGACATCCTCTCACCCGCAAGCTGAGATTCTCTACCTCGGAGATTTAAACGTTCACCATAGGGAATGGTTGAATTCCTCCCATAAGGACAGTGGAGGGATCGAAGCCCTAACGTTCTCCATTCTCAATGTTTTAGAGAAAATTATCTCCCACCGTACCCATATACCTAAACGCTATGACCATTCTGCCAATATTCTGGATTTGTTTTTCACTTCTAGTCCATTTCGCTGTAAATGCACAATCTCGCCCCCACTTGGTTCATCTGATCGTACTCTCATAAATGAATCTTTTCTATCGGCACCTCCTCCTCCAGCAGCCATTTCTAAGCGTAAATACTGGCACCTGAACAAAGCTGACTGGAATAGCTTCGTAACTTCTTTTCTGCCTTTCCCTGGGTAAATTACTGTCTCTTATGTGGTGAAACTTCTGTCTCTGCCAAACTTATAACAGTGTCTATTCTTGCGGGAATGGAAGCATTTGCCCTTTTTCCTCCAAGACTACTTCTTCATCCAATCCATTGTTCAACCGTTCCTGTTCTGAGGCCATTCAGGCAAGGGATCAGGCGTATCGGGCATGGAAAACCTTTCCTA
>JAYMFT010288310.1:0-10394 GCA_038088735.1 Panulirus argus | reverse complement strand
GTGGCCGTGGTCAACATGGACAACAATCCCCTGTCATCCTGGGATATCGAGATCCAACAGGTCCCGTGCGACTCCGAGGAACTCGGTGAGTAAACAAGAATCTGTACCGTGAGTCAGAGGCAGTAGTTATTTTGTCGACTTGTCGGCAACTGGTAGATCAATAACTATTTTGCCAAGTAAACCTATTTCTCCTTAATTCCACATCATTCCTGGTCTTATTGACTTTGAGAAGTAAAAAGCAGCAGTCATGCAAATATTTCTAATGAGGCAAAGGGTCAATTTTAATTGGAGAGTGTCTATTTGGGGTTGCGCGAGATAGCAAACCCATCGCCATCTTGAAATCTTGGCAAATCATTGGATCAAATCAGTCAAAGCGATCACAGGTTACCTTAACCTGCCCTGCAAAATCAATAATAATAATAATAATAATAATAATAATAATAATAATAACAGGAAACACGTCGGCAAACTAACTTTGACTTACCGGTATCATCTGGTCGGCAAAATAACCATAACGTAGCAGATGACAATAATCCAGCAATGAGATAAAGTTTCAAAATTTTAACAATAAAACAGTCGATATCATCTTACTTTCTCAAATGCTAGTTCTAGTTTGTTAAATAGTTGAACCCTTTGTTATATAATTCAACCGTTGGTTGCTCAACTGAAACTTTTTTTATATGACTAAACATTAGTTACACAGATGAAACTTAAGCATACCGAGTATTGATGGAACTAAGCTCATATGCTGTTCGGAATATGAAAAAAAAATGCTGATTCATAACAATCACAATCAACACTTACATACATCAAATATAATAATTAGCAAGAACTTAGTAATCTGTATAATTCATGAAAAATAAAATATTCCTTCCAACACTGCTATATTAGCATGATTTTGTACCACCTAAAAATATCAGAAATCCATGATAGTTCAACCTACCAAAACTACACATAATTTTATTTCTGTGTGCATAATTTTGAAATTGCACGTCTAGGATCATAACTCCCTCACCAGGAAAAAAACCTAGGCTGTGAAATATCTGCAAAACAAGAGGGGATTATGTAAATCATCATTTAATTTCAGACCCAAAATTGAAAATAACTATAGTACATATCAATATCTACATACCATCTTAAAAAACACCATCATTATGGGAATATTAGCAGTCACTTGACAAAGGAGGACTCGCATGTTAAAGGTTTTCATAAATATTCTTTTTTTCCCCAAATTTCCCACCAGCGCCAACTGGCTGTACCCAGTACTTCACCGAACTCAGCGGGACGGTGAAGAGCTTCAACTACCGCACAAAACCTAGCTCGCAGAAACAGGGGAATGGGAACCCAGGTGAGCTCTGACGTCCTTGGCTAGGCTTCCAAACCGTTCACCTTTCGCAACCTTAAATTCTGGGCAGCTGCTTCTGTAACCTCTAAATCTATACAGCTGTTAGCAAAATCTGCTCTAATGTTAACCTAATGTTAACAAAACCTGGTCAACTGTGAGCAAAATCTGATCTACTGTTAACAAAACCTGTTCTACTGTTAACAAAACCTGTTCTAGTTAACAAAACCTGTTCTACTGTGAACAAAACCTGTTCTACTGTCAGCAAAACCTGTTCTACTGTTAACCTAACCTGTTCTACTGAACGTCACTACTCTAAAGTTAAGAAAATACCAATAGAATTCTATTCAGTCTTTGCTTTACAACCATCTTCAGGTCACTATTCTCCCCCACTCTTCCCGTCTAAGTTCATGTGTTCCCAGGAACTGACGCCATGATTCATACATATATTGCCGTGTCACACGACAGGTTCCAGGCACCTTCAGGAGACGTACACGATCTGTGTCCGTCAGGAGCCGGGCTACTGCAGCCTGAAGTGGACCTCCGCCCCGGGGGACGAGTACTCCTTCACGCTCACTGGCAACCTTATACCCAACCCGAATATTCCCTTACCGATATTCAGTAAGTTATGTCTCTCTCTCTCTCTCTCCCTCTATCTATCTATTTATCTATGTATCCTACGTTCCTACATCGCCAGAATGATTCTAATATAACTTTTATCTCAATGCTGTTTGGTTTAGTTTGGAAATATGTGAGGTCTGTTGATTGCCACCACTGGATACAATGCAAGGATAGAGTTTCAGTTACATCCTCACGCCACACACACAAACACACACACACACACATACACACACACACACACACACTGACTGTGCCGACATAGACACCTACTGACTTTGATTCACTCATCTTGTATTATTTCAGTCCAGCAGAAAGTAGAAAGGAGTGAATTTATGTAATATACTTTTACAATATCTTGCCTTACTGTATCATACCTGTTTATATAATATGAAAATACATTATCACTGTTTATATAACCAAGCAAAACTTCTTTCTTCCATACTTGATCGCCGTTCCCGTCAGCGAGGTAGCGCCAGGAAACAGACGAAGAAAAGGCCACATCCGCTTTCACTCAGTCTCTAGCTCCCTATCCACATCCAGGCCCCACACACCTTTCCATGGTTTACCGCGGGCGCTTCATATGCCCTGATTCAGTCAATTGACAGCATGTCGCCCCCTGTATACCACATCGATCCAATAACTCCATCCCGTGCATGTCATACACACCCTCCTGCATGTTCAGGCCCCAAAACACTCAAAAAAAATATCTTTTTCACTCAATCCATCATCCAATTTTTGGTCTACCCATTCTCCTTGTCCGCCTTCCACTTCTGACACACAGACACCTCCTCTTCTGTCCAACTCTCTTCGCTCATCCTCACCGTACCTCCCAACAGACGTTGCGACAGACGAGTTGTGCCCGTTCACAGACTACCTGGTCATCACAGACGGTCGGATCCCGCTGGAGCCCGGCACAAGCAGTGTCTTTTGTGGGTCACTGTTCCCGGAGTCAGTGACAAGTGAGTATCGTTCCCCCACCCGCGGGCAGTGAAATTAGGGGCACTGTTCCATATTCTGGGATGGGTAAGTGGTCTCAGTGGATGGTGCAGTGCCGTGGGAGGGGGGGTGGGGGTTTCAGTGAAGTACCTGCTACCGGTCTGCAGTGCTTCACGATGCAGTGAAATGGTTTAGGGCACCGCGATGCAGTGACTTAAGAGATCAGGTGGTCTGTCTCCATATTGTTTCCTGAGGCAGTGACCTACTAGCAATATCGTAAAGTTACTTGACACAAGTGATGTTCCGCAAAGTTACTTAAAATAACTGACGTTCCGTAGAGTAACTTGAAGTAAATGGTGTTCCGTAAAGTGGCTTTAAGTAACGGATGTTCCATAAATTTACTTAAAATAACTGGCGATCAGTAAAGTTACTTGACATGATGTTCCGTTGAAGTAGCATGAAGTAACTTTCATAAAGTCTTTAGTTCATTACGAAGAACAAATAACTTTGGCAAAATCATACACCAGAAATACATTCCTAATTTGCATACGTATTTCTCCCCATTTGCATAGCTAATTATCTCAATAAGCTTCAAGTTGATAACACGGCAAAGCACTTTAAGAACTTAATCCCAGCTTTACTCTACCAAGTGATTTTATTAGTACTAAAATATCATATTTTTATTAAATGAAGATATTAATATTATCTCTCTCTCTCTCTCTCCTTGTGCACGACAGGCGACAGTTTCCGGGCGACGTTGGTGGCCGACGCCCAGGAGTTTGCCGACAACGACCTGGACAATCGTGGGTTCCATCTGCAGTACGAGCAAGTTGCGTGTTGAACGACCCCGAGGAACCATCGGGACGACTCCATGAGCACGAAGGTACGGGGCCTTGAACACGACGGTACGACCCTTGAGCACGACGGTGCGACCCTTGAGCACGACGGTACGACTCTTGAGCACGACAGTACGACCCTAGAGTACGACGGTACGACTCTTGAGACGAAAGTACGACCCTTGAATATAAACAGCCTGGCCTCTGGCCTGACCCGTATGGGTTTTTGGGCCAAAGCTCAGGCTATTTTATGCCCGACGGGTCGTACCCTCGTGCTCAGATGGGTCGTTCCATCGTGCTTAAAGGAAGGTAAAGTTACCAGCTGCGGGCGGGAGCGTCGTCAGTTCAGAAGGAACCATTATCTGAAGCTACTTCAAACATCTGATCTTAACGCATCACATGATCAAAATATATATAATATATATGTGTGTGTGTGTGTGTTGTTTACGATAAATAAAATATATTTGTTGTTTTGCTGTGAAGGATATGTGTGTGTGTGTGTGTGTGAACTCTAACTTATATCTACTACCAAGTAAAGAATTACCTAATGTTAATGTTAATTACTTTCCAACTAGTAAAGTAACATCTTTTATCTGAAAAATATTAAATATTTGGTTGAACAAAAAGATGTGATTATCTTTCGCAATTATTCTCTGGGGAAGGACGGGTCTTGGGAGATTATTTGGGAGTTTGAAAAATAATTATGGTTTAGATTAAAAAAAAATTTATGAGTGGAATGTAATCGTAAATACAGTAATAAGAATCAACCCTAATTGAATGGTTAATCTGTAAAGAAAATAAAAAGTCCCTCATAATTATTTACTAAAAATGAATTTACAGCTGTAAACAAACCAAAAATATGCCTCATTATTCAATAAAAATCAATTTACAGCTGTAAAAACAAAAAAAAAAATCCCTCATAATTATCTAATAAAAAATTAATTTTGACAGAACTGATATTG
Organism: Panulirus argus; assembly: GCA_038088735.1. Lineage (NCBI taxonomy): Eukaryota > Metazoa > Arthropoda > Malacostraca > Decapoda > Palinuridae > Panulirus > Panulirus argus. The sequence continues at coordinate 5,697 of JAYMFT010288310.1, read as the reverse complement.
TTCCCGGTCGTATTCTTATCTCTGTAAACAGATGCAGCTGATAACAACAATTGTTTAATGATTAAACGGTACAAAATACTATTGGAAAATTGGTAACAGCGGGAAATGTTGTCGTGCAGAGTACCTTTCAAACTGTCCTGCCAGACTGTTTTTGACTGTGTTACGAGTTTCACTCACGCACACCCATCACTATACTCTATGACCTCTGGTCACGACCAGTGGACAAGGCTGACTTCCTGAAGGCTGCAGGAGCCTCTTAAAGACAGAAAAGACCCCCTAGGGCAAAACCCTGCATCACTAAGATGGTCCAAGCCCAGCCTTACTCACTGGTCGCACAGTCGTACGCAAGAGTCGTACCGTCCCTCACAGGTCGTACAGTCGTGTCCCTAGGAATCAATGAAAGACCTCTCTACATCTACCTTAGCTGTAGACAATACCATTGAGGAAAGTAGATGTTGACATCAGCCCCTCTATACAATGAGACTCTATGTTTACTGCCTCTCTCTCTCTCCACCTCCTTGTATTCTCCTTCCAATCTTTATTCACTTGTCTTATTCATTCACTCACACCATCATTGTAACCCTCCGGCCGTAGAAACACAGCAGCTGCGAGAGAGAGAGAGAGAGAGAGCAGGGCACAACAGATTTCACCTCTGTCGCGCAAAACTGTAAACGCCTCGGGAGGCGCCCTCCCCCTCCCCCTTTCCCCCAACGTCAACAAAAGAATACACGATGGTGCTAATCTCGCGGCCTCCCGCCGCGAACAACCACTTGCCGGAGTGCATAAAGCCCGGCCAGCCGGAGGTTCTCCTCGTCATTCTACCCTCAGACACCACGTCCTGTGGTTCTGTCTCAAGGACCCCCCCACCCCCCCCCGAACCGTCTGGTGCTAGAAGATCTTCTAGAGGAGAGTTCCAGGCGCGACAGTAGCCTTTGGCCAATCGGAGACCGCCTGCAAAGGACCCAGATCTGCCAAGAGGAACTCACGCGTTCTCTCCTTAAAGTAAGACGATGTGTTTACAGAATCTCTTCGAGTGATCTTTTTATACTTTATGTCACCCATATCGTTTGGCCCCCAATGCAACATCTTCACTACCTCACCTCCAACCAGACTGGAGTCCCACTTCGCCTCTTCTCCATCCTTCTATCAATCCCATTCACGTGTACTCTCTCGCTTATCTTCCCTCATCTATCATTTCCACACGTCCATAGCATTCTGGAATATCCTTCTTCACCTTTCTACATTCCTTCATCAACAACCCTCATCTTCCCTGTTCAACATCCCTCACCTTTCTACATTCTCTCTTCCGTTCCACGTCAGTAAAATTTCAAAGTTTCTCAATTCGCCAGACGTCCTATTGCAACACCGGCTCACATTCACACTCAACATTCCGTTGACCTTTTCCTTCCACGTTCGTGTTTCTGTCTCACGCTGAAGAAGGTCAGGTGTGGCCCGTGACCCCAAGTCGCTCTCCCGTTCACATCAACACGAGGAATTGGGTCGCCACAGACACGCAGAGCTTTCTGATATTCAAAGACACTTGGCTGGCCTGGGGAGGCCCCGGCAGTGCCATTCGGGTGAACCAGATTTGTAAAGAGTAACAGAGATTTAAAATCTATTTAATTCGGAGAAATGTTATGGTATTTCAGGATATAGTTCAGTGCGTATGTTAACGATTTACCTCCGGGCGTGGAGGATTCGAACCCAGTCCTACCGTGTGGCAAGCCAGTATACACTAAATATTGCACCACGAGGCGACAGTTTCTTTTGTCATCTCGTGGTCCAGCGGACAGCGTCCCGGTCTGCCACGCAGAAGGACTGGGTTCGAATCCCCGACGCCAAGGGGTAAATCCTCAACTTCTGTCCCCTGTATCCAGTACACTGGACGTCACTATATTTAGGAGTATTTGCATATAAAACCATCTTCCAAAGTCTTTCTATTTATTCCAATTACCTTCTCTATACGTCAAAGGCACAAGTGACAAACAGCAGTTTATTTTGTGGGGTCGTAAGGCAAACTTCCAACTCAGAAAAGCTGTTTATGATCGAGAATACCACCGTCACATTAGCGAAGAACCACGTAATCACTCTTGCCATTACTGTCTGCCTCTCGTAATTACCTGCATCGCGTACATTGCGGACAAGAGCAGCGAGCAATGCAATACCTAATCATTTTTAACCCGGGTTCGAATCCTGGGCGTTGGTTGTCGCCCCACAATTCACCTTTGCCGGTTATCTTAGCTAATATTGAAGAAAAACCAAAATACTTCTGTTTTAAAAACAATCTGCTTATTTGCTAACTGCTCCGCTCTTTAACAATATGTGAAGGATGTAAAGTCTGCCTTTGAGCACGACGGTACGACCCTTGACCACGACGGTACGACCCTAGAGCACGACGGTACGATTCCTAAAGTACGACGGTACGACCATTCCCTTAAGCACGCTGGTACAACCTTTGAGCACGACGGTACGACTCTACCCATAATGGCTTGGTCTCTATCTACGAACACGTACGGTGTCGGCCATACACAACCCAATAAAAAATGCTATTTTTTTCATTTATAATCTTCGTTAAAAATCAAGATATATATATAAATTACCTTCTATACATCCACACTGTATTTGGATGGCTCTCGTTTTCTTTGGTTGGCTCTAATTTTCTTTGGATGGCTTTCGTTTTCTTTCGCCTGCAACATTTCACGAGGGGTGACTAGCCTGAACCCTGCCCGTGTCTCGCCTTCAGGAGCCATGGCCCGGCTTCGAGGGGCGGCGCCGCTACTCCTGCTGCTGCTGGTGATGGCGATGAAGGTGCTGGCTCATGCTCTGGCGTACCCGTCCTCCTCCTCCTCCTCAGCGGAGATACAACGCTCCACCTCTGCTGGCAGACAAGGGAAAAGTGAGTATCAGTTATGTGTACACAACCTGTTTTGAAAAAAAAAGGGTCTCTCTCTCTCTCCTTTTTCTAAAACTGGTATATAAATACACTTAGCAATAATACGTACTTATAAAAGTAAAAAAAAAAAATCACGATACTTATAAAATGTTCTGAAGACAGCTTTCCCCCTAGAGAGTCAATCATTTATCTAAAAATCTTTGATTCCGTTTTCCTTAACATTGGCACCAGGTGCTTCGTATGTCTTCAATTTTTTACACTTACAGACATCATTTACACTCGGTCACTCTTACGCCACACGCCACACCCGGGTTACGACAGCGCCTCTTGCAGTGGTAATACAGTTGGAGAACTGTCCAGACCAGAGATCTGTTTCTCAAACGGCGTCCTTTCGCCATCAGAGCAACTCAACACAAGCACACACAAAAATGTACTTTCTACTTCAGGATGGGTTCTCTTCTCTCTACATCAGACAGGAGAAATGCGGCATCAGTCTATAGGAGGGTTACAGTGCAAGACGGGAGGATTAGATGGTAATACTGAAACAGAAAAATGGTGGTGTGTGGAAAGTATCTGCAGGGAAGGGGTGCGTGTGATTGGGAGGAGTACTGGAGGAAGCGGCAGGAGATTGAGCAAGACGCGAGAGAGAGTCGGTGATCTTTTGGCATCCTCCTCTGGACTCCGGAAATCCCTGGAAGAGGGCACTACCAAGGAAGTGGGGAAGAAGCACACGTCGAGCCCATCTTTCAAGAAAGGAGATGTTGGGGGTAAAACTGCAGTGTACCCAACTTTTAACACCCATTTTCTCTCTCTCTCTTTCTCTCCTCAGCGACGATGCCACTGGCGCTGACAGCGCGGGAGTGTGAGGTGTCTGGGAAGCGGGGCTCCTGCCTCCCTTACTTCTACTGTGGACCTTATGACGGCAACCCCATGGGAATGTGCACCCTGGGCTTGGGCCAGTGTTGTGTCTGTAAGTCATGCGAAAAGCAAGACGTCACACGAACATTCCTTCCCGTTGTGTACGGGTTCGATTCCCTCTCTCTCTCCACACGGGTTCGAACCCTTACAGCAGAGAATTGGAATGTAATTCGCCAAGTTAGGTACACACGATCATTAAATGATAGTAATGTCATATGATAAATTGGAAAACCTACTTTTTAATTACCTATTAAATTAGTCACAACTTAAGCCATTAAAATACTAAGCTATGCTAATTTTCAGTACTCTAAAAAATCTTATAAATCAGTTTTTCTTATTTTTCAGATCTCTTGAGTGACTACAATACTGTTTATAAATGACTTGAGTGACTACAATACTATTTATAGATATAATGAGTGACTACAATACTGTATTTAGATCTATTGAGAGAAACAATGTTGTAGTTAAATATGTGACTACAATACTGTATATAGATCTCTTGAGAGAATACAGTACTGCATAGCCTTCACGCTCGTTCTGAGATCCCAACCTGTAGTTAACCTATTGTATTCTACAGTACCCTAATACATTTCTCTAATACAGCCTCTTCTAAACTCATCGTTCACCCTATGTTCTCTACCTAAAGCTGACCCCTCCCCCTGTGGTCTCTCCCTTAACATAACTCTATGGTCTCTACCTTAACCTGACCCTGTGGTCTCTACCTTAACCTGATCCTGTGGTCTCGACATTACCTTGACCCTGAGGTCTCTAACCTAACCTGACCCTGTGGTCTCTACCTTAACCTGACCCTGCGGCCTCTATCTTGTTCCTGTGGTCTCTACCTTAAGCTGACCCTGTGGTCTCTGCCTTGACCCTGTGGTCTCTACCTTAATCTGACCCTGTGGTCTCTACATTACCTTGACCCTGGGGGGTTCTACCTAACCATGCCCCCCCCCCAACCCCCTGTGGTCCCTGACTGTTCGCTTTTGACTCCCGTGTGACCCCCCCCCCTCCGCCAGTTGACAAGACGTGCGGGGAGACCTCCAGCGCCCACGTGACCTACCTGACCAGCCGGGGCGATGACGCCACGGACACAGGCACCTGCTCCATCAACATCGCCAAAGCCCACGAGGACATCTGCCAGGTGAGAGAGAGAGAGAGAGAGAGAGAGAGAGAGAGAGAGAGAGAGAGAGAGAGAGAGAGAGAGAGAGACCCACTGGGACCGATGGAGTCCCCTTTAAAAACATTAGTTGGACAGCAGAAGGGAAATAAGGGGAGGGAGGAAAAAACACCTTGCAGGACTAAAAGCGCGAGAAAGAAATTTTCATGGGATAGTCAAATATTAGAATGATCGTGAATACACTGACTTTCATCACTAACTCATTTACGTTGCTACATTGCAACACCCAAGACGCAAACATTCCAAACCCAATTAAACTCCCAGCTCCACTCTGAGAAGAGGGAAAAGTCCTTCCGTCAATATTACAATGACGGCTACTATTATTGTCCTCCAGCACCTAATTTCGTCATAAACCATCAGGTCTTGCGTCGTCTAGCTTTACCACGTGCCCCTATCTAATCATCTGATCATTAATCCAACTATTAAAATCTTGCTAGTCTTCACCCCACGTAACAATGCCCTTCCGACAGCTCCTCGGACCAGTAACCTAACTCACACCACCCTGGGCCTTCTCCTCCCTGCAGCTGAGGCTGTACATGAAAGAACTGGAGCTAAACGAACCAAACGCTGACGGTGAGTGCGTGAAGCAGTACCTTCATGTCCAGGGGGTCAGTAGACGCTCCCCAAGAATCTGTGGCACCAACACCGGCCAGCACCGTGAGTCTATATTTGTCATTATTTATATGCCATGTCTTTAAGCATATAT
>JAYMFT010288299.1:0-10394 GCA_038088735.1 Panulirus argus | reverse complement strand
TTCGATCTACCATCGGAGCTGCGGTTTATTAAAGCCATGCTATACCCACCGAGATGTGGTTGGGATACACGGGAAAACAGTAGGAATCTAGTGTGTGTATCATTTAACCTCAGCGTGGCGAGATAGCCAGGTGCCCTGCCTAGGGTTCGACTCCTCTCCGTGGTATATATATATTCGTCTGTCCGATCGACATATTTGTCACACCATGGTATAACCACAGAGAAAACACGGGAAAACACTATAAATCTAGTTTGTGTATCTATTAACCTCCGCGTGGTGAGATAGCCAGACGCCCTGCCCAGGGTCCGTTTCCGACCTGTGGTATATATACATTCGTCTGTCAATTCGACATATTTGTCACACCATCGGAACTGCGGATAATGAAAGCCATGCTATACCCACCGAGATGAGGTTGGGATACACGGGAAAAAAGTAGAAATCTAGTGTGTGTAACTTTTAACCTCCTCGTGGCGAGATAGCTAGGCGCACTCCCCAGGGTTCGACTCCGACCCGTAGTATATATACATTCGTGTGTCCATTTGACATATTTGTCACACCATCGGAGCCTCAGTTGATTTAAACCATGCAAGACCTACCGAGATGAGGCTGGGATACACACCAACGAAGCTGCGGTTGATTAAAGGCATGCTATACCCATCGAGATGAGGTTGGGATACACGTGAAAAGACTAGAAATCTAGTTTGTGTTTCTTTTAACCTCCGCGTAGCGAGATAGCCAGGCGCCCTACCCAGTGTTCGTCTCCTACCCGTGGTAAATATACATTCGGGTGTCCATTTGACATATTTGTCACATCATCGGAGCTGGCGGTTGATTAAAGCCATGCTATACCCACCGAGATGAGGTTGGGATACACGGGAAGATACTAGAAATCTAGTGTATGTATCATTTAACCTCCTCATGGCGAGATAGCCAGGCACCCTGCCCATGGTTCGACGCTGACCAGTGGTATATATAATTCGTTTATCCATTCGACAAATTTGTCACACCATCTAAGCTGCTGTTGAATAAAGCCATGCTATACCCACCGAGATGAGGTTGGGATACACGAGAAAACACTAGAAATCTAGTGTTGGCATCTTTAACCTCCATGTGTCGAGATAGCAGGCGCCTTGCCCAGGGTTCGACGCCTACTAGTGGTATATATAATTCGTTTGTCCATTCGACAAATTTGTCAAACAATCTAAGCCGCGGTTGATTATAGCCATGCTCTACCCAGCGAGATGAGGTTGGGATAAACGGGAAAAGACTAAAAATCTAGTGTATGTATCTTTTAACTTCCGAGTGGCGAGATAGACAGACGCCCTGCCCAGGGTTCGACTCCGACCCGTGGTATATATATATTCATCTGTCAATTCGATATATTTTTCACAAAATCTGAGCCGCAGTTGATTAAAGCCAAGCAATACCCACCGAGATGAGGTTTTGAGTCACGGGAAAACACTAGAAATCTAGTGTGTGTTTGTTTTAACCTACGCGTGGCGAGATAGCCAGGCGCCCTGCATAGGGTTTGACTCCGACCCGTGGTATATATACATTCGTCTATCCATTCGACAAATTTGTCACACCATCGGAGCCGCGGTTGATTAAAGCCATGCTACACCCAACGAGATGAGGTTGGGATACAAGGGAAAACACTAGAAATCTAGTGTGTGTATCTTCTAACCTCCGCATGGCGATATAGCCAGGCCCCCTTCCCAGGGTTCGACTCTGACCCGTGGTATATATACATTCGTCTGTCCATTCGACATATTTCGCACACCATCGGAGCCGCGGTTGAGTAAAGCCATGCTATACACACCGAGATGAGGTTGGTATACACGGGAAAGCAATAGAAATCTAGTGTGTGTATCTTTTAATCTCCGCATAGCGATAGAGCCAGGCGCCCTTCCCAGGGTTCGACTCCAACCCGTAGTATATATACATTCGTCTGTCCATTCGACATACTTGGCACGCCATCGGAGCCGCGGTTGATTAAAGTCATGCTATAACAACCGAGATGAGTTTGGGATACACGGGAAAACACTAGAAATCTACAGTGTGTATCTTTTAACCTCCGCTTGGCAAGATAGGTAGGCGCTCAGCCCAGGGTTCGACTACGACCAATGGTATATAAACATTCGTCTGTCTGTTCGACATATATTTCACACCATCGGAGCCGCGGTTGATTAAAGTCATGCTATAACCACCGATATGATGTTGGGATACACGGGAAAAAACTAAAAATCTGCTGTGTGTAACTTTTAACCTCCGCGTGGAGAGATAGCCAGGCGCTCTGCCGAGGGTTCGAATCAGACCCGTGGTATATATAATTCGTCTGTCCACTCGACATATTTGTCACACCATCGGAGCCGCGGTTGATTAAAGTCATGCTATAACCACCGATATGATGTTGGGATACATGGGAAAACACTAGAAATCTAGTGTGTGTATTTTTTAACCTCCGCGTGGCAACATAGCCAGACTCCCTGCACAGGATTTGATACCGACCCGTGGTATATATATATATTCGTCAGTCCATTCGACATATTTGTCAGACCATCGGAGCCGCGGTTGATTAAAGCCATGTTATACCCACCAAGATGAGGTTTGGATACACGGGAAAACACTAGAAATATAGTGTGTGTTTCTCTTAATATCCGCTTGCCGAGATAGCCAGGCGCTCTGCCCTGGTTTTGCCTCCGACCCGTGGTATATATACATTCGTCTGTCCATTCGAAATATTTTTCACACCATCGGAGATGCGGTTGATTAAAGCCTTGCTATACCCACCGATATGAGGTTGGGATACAGGGGAAAACACTAGAAATCTACTGTGTGTATCTTTTAATCTCCTCGTGGCGAGATAGTCAGGCGCCTTCTCAGGGATCGACTCCGACCCGTGGTATATATATATTCGTCTGTCCATTCGACGTATTTATAACAACATCGGAGCCGCGGTTGATCAAAGCCATGCTATACCCACCGAGATAAGGTTGGGATACACGGGAAAACACTAGAAACATAATATATGCATCTTTTAACCTCCGCGTGGCGTGATAGACAGACGCCCTGCCCAGGGTTCGACTCCGACCCGTGGTAAATATATATTCGTCTGTTCATCCGATATTTTGTCACACCATCGCAGCTGCGTTTGATTAAAGCCATACTATAACCACCGAGATGAGGTAGGGATATACGGGAAAACACTAGAAATCTAGGGTAAGTATCTTTTAACCTCCGCTTGGCGAGATAGCCAGGCGTCCTGCCCGAGGTTCGACTCCCACCCGTGGTATATATACATTCCTCTGTCCAATCCACATATTTGTCACATCATCCGAGTCGCGGTTGATTGAAGCCATGCTATACCCACCGAGATGAGGTTGGGATACACGGAAAAACACTAGAAATCTACTGTATGTATATTTTAACCTCCGATTGGCGAGATAGCCAGGCGCCCTGCCAAGGGTTCGACTCCGACCCGTGGTATATATACATTCCTCTGTCCATTCGACATATTTGTAACACCTTAGGAGCCTCTGTTGATTAAAGTCATGCTATACCCACGGAGATGAGGTTGGGATACACGGGAAAACACTAGAAATCTAGTGTGTGTATCTCTACAACTCCACGTGGCGAGATACCCAGGCGCCCTACCCAGGGATCGACTCCGACATGTGGTACATATAATTCGTCTGTACATTCGACATATTTGTCACACCATCGGATCCGCTGTTGATTAAATCCATGCTATCCCCACCGAGATGAGGCTGGGATACACGGGAAAACACTAGATGTCTAGTGTGTGTTTCTCTTGACCTTCGCGTGCCGAGATAGCCAGGCGCTATGCCCAGGTTTTGACTCCGACCCGTGATATATATTCATTCTTCTGTCCATTCGACATATTTTTCACACCATCGGACCCCCGCGGTTGATTAAAGCCATGCTTTACCCACCTAGATTAGGTTTGGATACACGGGAAAACACTAGAAATCTAGGGTGTGTATCTTTTAACCTCAGCGTGGCGAGATAGCCAGGCGTCCTGGCCAGGGGTCGACTCTGACCCGTGGTATATATCCATTCGTCTGACATTCGACATATTTGTCACATCAATGGAGCCGCGGTTGATTAAAAGCATGCTATACCCACCGATATGACGTTGGGATACACGAGAAAACACTAAAAATCAAGGGTGTGTATCAGCTTGGCGAGATAGCTAGGCGCCCTGCCCAGGGTTCGACTCCGCCTCATGGTATATATACATTCTTCTATCCATTAGACATATTAGTCACACCATCGGAGCCGCGTTTGATTAAAGCCATGCTATAACACCGAGATGAGGTTGGGATACACGGGAAAACATTAGAAATCTAGGATGTGTATTATTTAACCTCCGAGTGGCGAGATACCCAGGCGTCCTGCCCAGGGTTCGACTCTGACCCGTCGTATATATATATTCGTCTGTCCATTCGACATATTTGTCACACCATCGGAGCCGCGGTTGATTAAAGCCATGCTATACCCACCGAGATGAGGTTGGGATATACGGGAAAACACTAGAAATCTAGTGTGTGTATCTTTTAACCTCCGATTGGTGAGATAGCCAGGCGCCCTGCCAAGGGTTCGACTACGACCCCGGTATATAAACATTCGTCTGTCCATTCGACATATTTGTCACACCATCGGAACCGCGGTTGATTAAAGCCATTCTATACTCACCGAGATGAGGTTGGGATACACGGGAAAAAACTAAGGATCTAGTGTGTGTACCTTTTAACCTCCGCGTGGCTAGATAGCCAGGCGCCCTGCCCAGGGTTCGACTGCGAACCTTGGTATATATAATTCGTCTGTGAATTCGACATATTTTTCGCACCATCGGAGCCGCGGTGGATTAAAGCCATGCTATACCCTCCAATATGAGGTTGGGATACACGAGAAAACGGTAGAAGTCTTTTGTGTGTATCTTTTAACCTCCGCGAGGCGGGATAGCCAGGCACCATGCCCAGGGTTCTACTCCGACCCGTGGTATATATACATTCGTCTGTCCATTCGACAAATTTGTCACACCATCGGAGCCGAGGTTGATTAAAGCCACGTTATACCCACAAAGATGTGTTGGGGTACACAGGAAAACACAAGAAATCTAGTGTGTGTATCTTTTAACCTCCACATGGCGAGATATCCAGGCTCCCTGCCCAGGCTTCGACTCGGACCCGTTGTATATATACATTCGTGTGTCCATTCGACATATTTTTCAAACCATCGGAACCGCGGTTGATTAAAGCCATGAAATACCTACCGAGATTAGTGTGGGATACACGGGAAAACACTAGAAATCTAGTGTGTGTATCTTTTAACCTCCGCGTGGCGAGATAGTCAAGCGCCATGCCCAGGGTTCGACTCCGACCCGTGGTGTATATAATTCGTTTCTCCATTCGAATATTTGTCACACCATCAGAGCCTCGGTTGATTAAAGCCATGCTATACCCACCGAAATGAGTTTGGGATACACGGGAAAACACTATAAATCTAGTGTGGGTATTTCTTAACCTCCACTTGGCGAGATAGCCAGGCGCCCTGCCCAAGCTTTGACTCCGATCCGTGATATATATACATTCGTCAGTCCATTCGACATATTTCTCACGTCATCGAAGCCGCGGTTGATTAAAAACTTGCTATACCCACCGAGAAGAGGTTAGGATACACGGAAAAACACTTGAGATCTAGTGTGTGTATCTTTTAACCTCCGCTAGCGAAATAGCCAGGCGCCCTTGCAAGGGTTCGACTCCGACTCGTGGTATATATATATTCGTCTGTCCATTCGACATATTTGTCACACCTTCGGAACTGCGGTTGATTAAAGCCATGCTATACCCACCGAGATGAGTTTGGGATACATGGGAAAACACTAGAAATCTAGGGTGTGTATCTTATAACCTCCGCGTGGCGAGATAGCAAGGCGTCCTGGCCAGCGTTCAACTCCGATCCGTGGTATATATACATTCGTCTATCGATTCGACATATTTGTCACACCATCAGAGCCGCGGTTGATTGAAGCCACGCTATTCCCACCGAGATGAGGTTGGGATACACGGGAAAACAATAGGAATCTTGTGTGTGTATATTTTAACCTCCGCGTGGTGAGATAGCCAGTTGACCTACCCAAGGTTCGACCCCGACCCGTGGTATATATATATTCGTCTGTCCATTCGACATATTTTCACACCATCGGAGACGCGGATTGATTAAAGTCATGCTATACCCAACGAAATGAGGTTGGGATACACGGGAAAACACAAGAAATCTAGTGTTTGTATCTTTTAACCTCTGCTTGTCGAGATAACCAGGCGCCCTGCCCAGGGTTTGACTCCGATTCGTGGTATATATACATTCGTCAGTCCATTCGACATATTTTTCACACCATCGGAGCCGCGGTTGATTAAAGCCATGTTATATCCACCGAGGTGAGGTTTGGATACACGGAAAAACACTAGAAATATAGTGTGTGTTTCTCTTATCATAAGCGTGGCGAGATAGCCAGGCGCTCTGCACTGGTTTTGCCGCCGACCCGTGCTATATATGTACATTCGTCTGTCCATTCGACGTATTTTTCACACCATCGGAGATGCGGTTGATTAAAGCCTTGCTATACAGACCGAGATGAGGTTGGGATACACGGGAAAACACTAGAAATCTAGTGTGTGTATCTCTTAATCTCCGCGCGGCGAGGTAGTCAGGCGCCTTCTCAGGGATCGACTTCGACCCGTGGTAAATAAATATTCGTCTGTCCATTCGACATATTTCTCACAACATCGGAGCCGCGGTTGATTAAAGGCATGCTATACCCACCGAGATATGGTTAGGATACACGGGAAAACACTAGAAACATAATGTGCGTATCTTTTAACCTCCGCGTGGCGAGATAGCCAGAAGCCCTGCCCATGGTTCGACTCCGACCCGTGGTAAATTTACATTAGTCTGTTCATTCGACATTTTTGTCACATCATCGGAGCCGCGGTTGATTAAAGCCATACAATACCCAACGAGATGAGGTTGGGATATGCGGGAAAATATTAGAAATCTAGGGTGTGTATCTTTTAACCTCCGCTTGGCGAGATAGCCAGGCGTCCTGCCAAGGATTCGACTCCGACCCTTGGTATATATACATTCGTCTGTCCAATCGACATATTTTTCACACCATCCGAGCCGCGGTTGTTTGAAGCCATGCTATACCCACCGAGATGAGGTTGGGATACACGGAAAAACACTACAAATCTACTGTGTGTATCTTTTAACCTTCGATTGGCGAGATAGCCAGGCGCCCTGCCAAGTGTTCGACTCCGACCCTTGGTATACATACATTCGTCTGTCCAACTGACATGTTTCTCACACCATCGGAGCCGCAGTTGATTAAAGCCATGCTATACCCACCGAGATGATGTTGGGATACAAGGGAAAAAACTGGAAATCTAGTGTGTGTAACTTTCAACGTCCGCGTGGTGAGATAGCCAGGCGCCGTGCCCAGGATTCGACTCCGAACCGTGGTATATATAATTCGTTTGTCCACTCGATATATTTGTCACACCATCGGAGGCGCGGTTGACTAAAGCCATACAACACCCAACGAGATGAGGTTGGGATATGCGGGAAAATATTAGAAATCTAGGGTGTGTATCTTTTAACCTCCACGTGGCGAGATAACCAGGCGCCGTGCCCAGGGTTGGACTCCGACAAGTGTTATATATAATTCGTTTGTCCATTCGACAAATTTGTCACACCATCGGAGCCGCGGTTGATTTAAAAAATGCTATACCCACCGAGAAGAGGTTGGGATACAAGGGGAAACACTAGAAATCTAGTATGTGTATCTTTTAACCTCCGCGTGGCGCGATATCCAGGCGCCCTGTCCAGGGTTCGACCCCGAACAGTGGTATATATAATTCGTTTGTCCATTCGACAAATTTGTCACACCATATGAGCCGCGATTGATTAAAGCCATACTATTCCCACCGAGATGAGGTTGGGATACATGGGAAAACACTAGAAGTCTAGTGTGTGTATCTTTTCACCTCCGCTTGGCGAGATAGCCAGGCGCCTTGCCCAGGGTTCGACTCCGACAAGTGGTATATATAATTCGTTTGTATATTCGACATATTTGTCACGCCATCGGAGTCGTGGTTGATTAAGCCATGCTATACCCAGCGAGATGAGGTTGGGATACACGGGAAAACACTAGAAATGTAGTGTGTGTATCTTTTAACCTCCGCGTGGCGAGATAGCCAGGCGCCCTGCCCAGGGTTCGACTCCGACCCGTGGTATATATACATTTGTCTGTCCATTCGACATATATGTCACACCATCTGAGCCGCGGTTGATTATAGCCATTCTATACCCACTGAGATGAGATTGGGATACACGGGAAAACACTAGATATCTAGTGTGTGTTTCTCTTAACCTTCGCGTGCCGAGATAGCCAGACGCTCTGCCCAGGTTTTGACTCCGACCCGTGATATATATTCATTCGTGTGTCCATTCGACATATTTTTCACACCATCGGACCCCCGCGGTTGATTAAAGCCATGCTATACCCACCGAGATGAAGCTGAAAAACACCGGAAAACACTAGAAATCTTGTGTTGATATATTTAACCTCCACATGGCGAGATAGTCAGGCGCCCAGCCCAGGGGTCGACGCCGACCAGTGGTATATATAATTCGTTTGTCACACCATCTGAGCCGCGGTTGATTAAAGCCATGCTATACCCACCGATATGAGGTTGGGATACACGGGAAAACACTAGAAATATAGTGTGTGTATCTTATAACCTCCGCGTGGCGAGATAGCCAGGCGCCCTGCCAAGGGATCGACTCCGACTCGTGGTATATATAATTCGTTTGTCCATTCCACCGACATGACGTTGGGATATACGGGAAAATACTAGAAATCTAGTGTGTGTATAATTTAACCTCCGCGTGGCGAGATAGCCAGGCGCCCTGCCCAGGGTTCGACTCCGACCCGTTGTATATATACATTCGTCTTTCCATTCGACATATTTTTGACACAATCGGAGCCGCAGTTGATTAAAGCCAAGCTATACCAACCGAGATGAGGCTGGGATAAAGGGAATACACTAGAAATCTAGTGTGTGTATCTTATAACCTCCGCGTGGCGAGATAGCCAGGCGCCCTGCCAAGGGATCGACTCCTACTCGTGGTATATATAATTCGTTTGTCCATTCCACAAATTTGTTACACTATCTGAGCGGTGGTTGATTAAAGCCATGCTATACCCACCGAGATGAGGCTGGGATAAAGGGAAAACACTAGAAATCTAGTGTGTGTATCTTTTAACCTCCGCTTGGCGAGATACCCAGGCGCCCTGCTCAGGGTTCGACTCCGACCCGTGGTATATATACATCCATATGTCCATTCGACATATTTCTCACAACATTGGAGCCGCGGTTGATTAAAGCCATGCCATACCCCTGAGATGAGGTTGGGATACACGGGATAATACTAGAAATCTAGTGTATCTTTCAACCTTCGAGTGGCGAGATAGCCAGGCCCCCTGCCCAGGGTTCGACTCCGACTCATGGAATACATACATTCTTCTGTCCTTTCGACATATTTGTCACACCATCGTAGCTGCGGTTGATTAAAGCCATGCTATACCCACCGAGATGAGGTTGGGATGCACGGAAAAACACTAGAAATCTAATGTATATGTCTTTTAACCTCCGCGTTGCGAGATAACCAGGCGTCCTGCCCATGGTTCGACTCCGAACCCATGGTATATATACGTTTGTCTGTCCTTTTGACATATTTTTCACACTATCGGAGCCGCGTTTGATTAAATCCATGCTATTCCCACCGAGATGAGATTGGGATACACGGGAAAACACTAGAAATCTATTGTGTTTCTTTTAACCTCTGCGTGGCGAAATAGCCAGGCGCTCCGCCCAGGGTTCGAATCCGACACGTGGTATATACAATTCGTCTGTCCATTCGACATATCTGTCACATCAGTGGAGCCGCTTTTGATTAGAGCTATGCTATACCAACTGAGATGAGGTTGGGATACACGGGAAAACACTAAAAATCTAATTTGTGTATATTTTAACCTCAGAGTAGCGAGATAGCCAGGCGTCCTGCCAAGGGTTCGACTCAGACCCGTGGTATATGTACATTCATCTGACCATTCGACATATTTATCAAATCATCAGAACCGCGGTTGATTCAATCCATGCTATACCCACCGAAATGAGGTTTGGATACACAGGAAAAAACTAGAAATCTAATGTGTGTATCTTTTAAGCTCCACGTGGTGAGATAGCCAGGCGCCCTGCCCAGGGTTCGACTCCTACCCGTGGTATATATATATTCCTCTTTCCATTCGA
>JAYMFT010288288.1:0-10394 GCA_038088735.1 Panulirus argus | reverse complement strand
TCATTCTCCAATAACTACGATTTTTCTCTTTTCCAAAGGTATATATATATATATATATATATATATATATATATATATATCCCCCATCATGAAATGTTTTACGCTATTCCTTTTACTATTTCGTTCTTTTTTCCTGTATTTCCATTCAAGACCTAACCTCACTGCGGAAATCTGCCAGCGACCTGATTCTTTTTCATAATAAAAAGAAAAATACGCACCTCCACACATAACCACATATGCGTACAAATACGCATATCTATACACACACATTTATACGCATCAAACTATGCTCATTATCATATTGGCCATTAAAGAGAAACATACAGTGGAGATAATTGCTTAAAATGAAGGAGTTCAAAGTCAAAAAATTTTTCCAGAAGTTTTTCTCTTTTCGTCTGGCGATGCAAGATAAGATCAGGCTCGTCCCACAAACACACACACACACATCCTGGCAAATTCAAGACCAGCAGGGCTTGAGGGCTGCGTTTCCGCTCCCTTTGCCTCCCTGGGTATGTCTCCGTCTTTTACCTGAATGCAGAATTACTCCCCGTTTTGGTATATGGAGTAGTTCCCTTCGCTTATAGATCCTTCGTCTCGTAAATCGATTGTAGGAAAAAAGAATTAGATTGGCTAAGACGAGGTGATTTTAAACATCCTGATTTTATTTTTATGTCACTAAAAAAGAAAAGTCATCTTTCGTTATATGTACTATCGATTTGTTCGATTTTCCAATCTCGCCGTCCGCTGTACATTCATGGTATTACAGATAATTATTTACGTTGTTATCTACGACGCTACCAGGAAATCGTGGAGAGGAGTGGCTTTTGTTGTAGGATCTGTAATCAAGGGAACACGGTCTTATGATTTTGATTTGGTCGTCAAAGATTGGACAACCCGTCAAGGCAGAAACCAAACAACTCAGGAACCAATTAACGCTGACTTCGGGACCCAATTAGAGGCGCCAGTTTCTCTGTAGAGAAATAAGGAAACTAATCTTTGAATCTATGGTACAGCAATGACCGTAGCCTTGCAGAATCTGTTGTCAAGGTGATCTAGTTAGCATAGGGTTGAAAAGGATGTCAGCCAAGTTTCGGTGACAAATCAGCAGAAAAATAGTTTAATATGGGACTAAGAAGTCAGAGAGGAGGGAAAAAAATGAAGACTATTCATAACTTTCGAGAGCCATTATAGCTTTGGAGAATCATCACAGCTTTGAAGAATCATCATAGCTTTGGAGAGGATTCTCTAGTTAATCTATATACATATAATCAGTCAGTATTTATGTAACTAAGGAGTATATATCAGTATATATGAGGACTGGCAGCTTCCTCACTACAGACTAAAAGAATCCAATTCTATAATTAACAAGTTATTAGGGAACCAATCAGATTGGGCTTGACAGAGCCAATCTACAAGATAGCAAATCAATGAAAGCTTTTAAACTTATCAAGTATAGATCCAGGGGGTCATGGCTGGGGTATCAGTTAAGACAGAATAGGATTAACCAGTGACCAGAGGCACTAATCACAGCAAGCTGGGGACATCCAAAAATCGGGGAATTAGGACATCAGCTAACACAGGTATGGAAAATAAGATGTCAGACGTCTGCTCCATTCCTGATTGGAGAATCATTCAGAACATTCTAGAGAACTGTCTGGCATTATCTTGGACACCAGTCAGGTGAAAAGCGTAGAGGAAATCATCACAGGTTTTAAGAACCAGACACCTCGGGTTTTGAGGGCCAGGCATACTTCGACTGTGTCATCATAAGAACGAAGAACGACTCAGAGAAAACTTGGGCAACAATTGAAAATGGGATCTGGAGCCACTCGGAGCAAAGTTACCGGATCCTCCTGGATCTAACTTGGTGAAAAATTCGGGTAAGTTTGGAGTAATACTCAATACAGCGGAGGCATCACTCAGTAGTTCTTGCAGTACCCACAACGAACATATTGTATTTTTTTTTTTCATGTTAGCTGAGACGGTACGTCAGGGTTATCAAGGATAACCGCTATCTACGGAGGCCCGCTAGATTCGTAAACGTTAGGAAATCACTAACTTCTGGCTTAAGGAACCTGTCATCATAAGACTGTGGATCCGCTAGATGCGGGCTTCAGAGACCATTCAGGAATGGCTCCGGGAACAAGTCCGCACATATAAAGGAAAACACCCTCCACAGGCTAGGAGAACCATCCAACATAACCTTTGGGAACCGCTCAGGAAGACTTGGTGAGCGATCCTGCTCAAGATCTGGAAAAACTACGCAGAACAGGCTTGGAAAAACCACCCCCCACAGACCTGGGGAGCCAACCTACACAAACCTGGGGAGGCACCTAGCGGAGGCCAAAGAAATCACAGGGTAGAAGCTTTGGGAAGTACTCGGCACAGATTTGGGGAAGCTCTTGCGACAAGCCTGGACAGCCTCTCAGGAGACTTGAGAATCCTCAAGATTCATCCACTACTCTCAAGCCATAAATACTTCTTTACTTTCTTTCCCTTTTTCTAAATAAGTTTCTTGTTTCATTTCATAATATTCTCTCTAGTTGTTCTAACCCCACGTTTTTCGAAGAACTGTTCCCCGTCTACGTTATCAGTCTGGTTTAAATAATCTACAGCTTGTAATCACGTCATACCTCAATCTTTTCTCTTCCATGGCGGACAGCTTTAAAGCTTTTAGCCATTCCCTGTAACACAACTCTATTAATCCTGGTACCATCTTTGTCGTATTCCTCTGCGCCTTTCCTCTTGGCTCCTCCGCTTCTTTTGGTTGGGTGACCAAACTTGAGAGCTCGTAGTATAGTTTTAGTCTTTTTTTAGGATATGGACACTCTGCTAAATATTTTCTTATCCATATACTAGAATGCTTTTCTAATATTGACCAGCAGACAGTTTTTCTCCTTTACTATTCTCCTCATGTGGGCGTCTGGCGATAAGTTAGAGACAGTGTCACCTCCCAAGTCCTTAACACACACGGGTTCCTGCAGCTGAGTTCTTGCTGGACAATATTCATAATATTCACTATGTCCCATCCTCCTCGAAAAATTTGGCTATACAGTAAGGAAACATGAATGTTACGAAATCATTGTCTAATATAAATTATTTCATACAGTTAGACTCATCTTATATACTAACCAAAGTCCGAGCAATGGTGATAGGCATAGCGAAAAAGTTTCATTTGCACATTTCTTTGATTGAAATGCAACAAAAGTGAAAACATTCATTTCTAACTCAGTGTTAGTAGGATATCTATAAACTGGGGTGTCAAAGTAATCCGCACGGGTCTTTAATATCCACATCCACAACAAAGGAAGATAGGACTAAGAATGGCGAGCTTGTATGAGCGACAAGAAGACCTATGAGGTGGATGAATTACCGTGAGAAATATAGAGAGATCATCCTCACATCCATGGATTTTGGTACCAAAATAATGGAAGGGAAGGATCCCTGCTGATCGTTCCTCGTCTCAAAAGCTTTTCAAAATTTCTGAGAGTGAGAAGAGGCTTCGTAGTTCGACGTTCAGCCTGACTCACAGCCGAAGGATATCTTTTCAGTGGGCTGAAAGATGTGACGAAGTGCAGTATACTGGATGAGGTGAGGTGCAGACTTGTGTTTCACCCTACGTAGTGGCCGGGCAGAGGAAGAAGGTCTGAATGGAGCCCCAAGCGTTCATACTGACCCGTCCAATGAAATCCTCCTCCCGTCCATACAGTCTGTCCTACCAGCTTCCGAGGGAGACGGGCGCTACCGCCTTTGACATTCTCTTTCTTGTTTTCTTTTCCCAGCCGAATATACAAGGGTAATAGCCTCCGGCTGGATGTGCCGCTAAAACCTGGCGACGGTAATAGAACAAGTGACAAAATGTCACGAGTCGAAGTTTAGTTGAGTTGGGTGGGAAAAGTGCGAGATAGCGGCAGCTGCGGGTGCCTCTGAGGACCCGAGGTAGATTGGCACAGCAAGCCAGCGAACATCCCGTTTGAGCTATGCTGATTGTATGTAAACTTTAACTTCTACAAGTTCCCTGTACACTTCTGGCGGAGTCTGGCCCGCCAAAACCAGAGCAGAGCGGAGGATGACCGAATAAATAACTTCGCCTTGACTGGACACAACTGGGTCTATAATTGGTTAGGTCTCTGTTTACTTGTGCCTGACTTCACATCGCACACTTAAAGGTTCGTACATCTTTTTTTATTTCCTTATAACTAATTTTTCTGCCTCTAATATCCTGTTCGGGTTATCATACTCGTAATAACCTCCTTGATGAACTTCACGACCCCTAGAGTTACTTGTGTTAAGGGATTGACAGAGGAAACTGAATTGGTTCAAGATACTGCCTTAAACACTTGGCTCCTCATATATTTCGAAGACTCTCAAAACACAGATACTTTTTTTCTTTAGCTTTTGCATGCTGTTAAGCAACGAAAATTTCTTCACTCAGTTTAATCAAATCATCCATTAATCTTACCATTAAAAAGTACTTTTTACATCTTCTCTAACAAGTTTCTTGCTTGGTGTCATTTCATTCCCTCTGGTTGTTCTACAGCTGCTTCCTCTGAGAAAGTATCTATCATCAACTTCATAGAATTGGTATAGAAACTTAAAGGTTCAGATCAAGTCTTTCCTTACTCTTCTCTCTTCCACAGTGCTTAGCCTTTTGATGCACCTCACCTCTCGTAATTCCGAGACAATCTTTACTGCCCTCTTCTGAACCCTTTGTACTAGTTCTTTGTGCTTTATTAAGTGTGGTGGCCAGACTTCAAAAAGCATATTCTAGTCTTGGCACAATGTTGTGTGAATAGCTTGCTAAAGATTTCTTAAGCATATACCTTCCTGCAGCGCTAATGTTTTTCAGCAGACGGATTGTGTCCTTCAATATATTCCTAGCTTTACTGTTTCTTTTACTGGGTGTCTAAATCGCCAACAACTTAACATACCAACGTATGGAAGGGCGTCGCAGATTTGTACAAAGAATGGATGAGCGGAATGTCTCTTCCATAAAAGCCCTGAACACGTAATTAATGCCTCCGAAACCACGTCACGGAATTGAGGTTCCGTCGTTGCTAGTGTTATCACGGGATGACGAATGGTCTGGCCGGATCGCTCCGCTCTACAATGCAACGAGAGTTATTATCCTCAGCAACACGACATCTCGCTGACTTAGAGTAATGTCTCTATTATGGCGCGGCGGAGGACCTTGTCAGTGTGGGGGTAGGGGGTGCCGAGGGAGGTGGGAGGGGGGTAGTAGTCGGAGGGACGAATGTCGTTTGGGAGGAAGCAGAGGGAAACGACGGGGAGTGAGGCAAGAGATGGAGTGGATGGATCGTGGAAAACGTTTGACCGGAACGGTGGAGAATGCGTGTAAGAGGAAGGTGGAATTCAAAACTGAGAAAAGAATAAGAGAGGGAAAGTTCTTAAGAAGAGAGGAGGGAGAGGCAGTAGAGGATGAGGGCATGAGGTAGTGACAGAAAAAGCTGAAGGAAAGAAGATTAGTTAATAGGGTACTTCTCCGCCGGGGGTACAGGGATGTTTTCCATTTCCTTCTGAAATTCTTCTTTACTCCGCTCGACGGGAGCCGCTGCCCACCTCCTCATGATGCTCCTGGTCTTCTCCAGATTGGCAGACGCGTGTTGCAAACCGCCGGAAAATGACGCGGCGAATGCGTACCCCGTGTGCAATTTTGGCGTCGGGGGAACCCTCCAGTGATGATGAGGTCCTCGACTTGACACTGGACTGTTCAGGTTGTAAGGTCCCCTCCAGCGTGTGCTACTTTTCGGGGTGATTGGGGGCTGGCTAGCGTGATGAGTGAGGCCCATCAGAGCTTGGATCTGTGGTGGTAATATTGTCGAGAGAGAGAGAGAGAGAGAGAGAGAGTTGAACAAAGCCATTTTGCCTTTTTTGGTAATGTTGCAAAACGGATCGGGCGAGACTACTGTACTGTGCGGCCAGTAATATTGCAGAGCTGAGTGGTAGAAGTGTGTGTGTGTGTGTGTGTGGTCGTGGTGGAGGTAATATAGGGTGAGGTGAAAGTCTGTGGCACCATTGGTGGAGGTGCTATACTCTGTGTTAGACGTATGTGGAGCCGGAAAGCTGAAAAGAGTGTCTGGTCTTTTTACACGTTTCTATTTTTTCACTACCTCTCTCTCTCTATGTGTGAGCAAATAAACATTGCGGGGATTTGTTTGAACGAAACCATGAAAAGGAGAAACGGGGGTGCGTGAGTGCATGAGGGTAACATTACTAGAGTGTAATAAACATCTGGAAATGTAAAGGTAACACCAACCAAATGAGTGGAATCAGTCGGTGTGTGATGAAATTGAGCACTTCCACTGCGTTAGGGGCAATAAAATGGACGGCAATGATTAAGGTAAGGGAACTGGCGACATCAGGGCAACATTAGTTAGATAAGGACAGCATGTTAACGTGGTCATGATAACTTTACTGTGTTGACGATAACAAGGCTGTTGCAAGTAATGATGACATTAGAATGTGACAAGAAGAAAGTTGTGGTAAATGACGATAGCAACAAAAGCGAAGGTATGATAACAACGATAGCAAAGGCATGATAGATAGTGATAATGTAAAGAGATGACGATAGCAAAAGTATGTGACTTGATAACACAACCAGGTGAAGATAACAAGAGTACGTTTACTCATGATAATAACGCAACGTGAAGATAGCAAGAGTGTGAAGGTGATAACCACCAGTTAAGGTTAACAAAGGCTGATAACACCACCAAGTGATAATGACAAGGCTATGATAGCCGATGATAACAAAGCAAGAAGATGGTGAGGTTGTAGTGACTTGTTATCAAGGGTGTCGTGACGCAACTATTAGGGTGAAGGGATTGTTAGTGTGGTGTTACGATGGTTACACTGCTTGGGTGTGGAATGGTAACTATGTTGTGGGAGAGAAATGCAGTGCCAGCGTGAGGGAGGCGATGTTGCATTGGAAATACAGTCAGGGTGAAACCAGCAGTGATGTGATGTTAGGCTGCAGATACGATAAAGAAAAGAGTGTTATGGCGATACTACGAGGCCACAAAGAAGAATTGAATGATAATGTACAAGCAACTCTGACTACGTAAGTGTGAGGTGACAACACTACTAGGGTGAGAGCATTGAGTGTATACTGATTTTATCACTAAGGTTGGAGCCTACGATAGCGGGATTTCAAGGGTGCTAGGGAGTACGTGGTAAGGCAACACGGGAACACGGACAGGGTGAAGAACAGTAAGGGTGAAGCAGCAACACAGGCAGGGTGAGGATAGTAAAGGTGTGGTGGAAGCACTGGTCAGGTGAGGACACCAAGGGAGTGGTGGCATCACTACCAGGGTGAGGAGAGTAAGGGTGCAACACTGGCAGGGTGCAGACTGTTAGGGTGACACGGTAACGCTGACAGCACCAGCGCCTCGCTTGTATCATCAGGTTGGAAACCGAGTCTCTCCTGAACGATGCCATTCTTGATGGACATCTTTCCTGGAATGCCAAACTTGCCAAATTTATTCAGTTATTTTGCATATACTCCTCCCTAAGTCCAGATAACAGGCTTTACTTTCTTTCTTTTTATCGTGGGACAAGAGAGGATCTACAATATATGCCATGGAGGAATATACAAAACACTTTTTCTTGTTTACAGTAACTTTGCTTTTTTACAACTTTTTGAGAAAAGATTTTCGTCCAAGGTAAATAATGTTTTTTTTTTACTCTGCTGGCCAATGGTGCTGAGGAACAGCCATTTCCTGTATCTAAACTATTTTGTTCATTCTCTTTACTACTTTTTTTTTTTTTATAATTCCCTTCATATTCTTCATGTGCACTTCTCTTTTCTGCGTCTCTTCTTGTTTCTGTTCCTTTTGTCATATATTCTTCTTGCTTCTTTCCTGTCAAACTTTCCTCGCTCGGGAGTATCTATCCATTTAATCTTATTTCCTGGTAGGTTTTGCAGCTTCATACAATGCCGAAAGAATTCCTCCTCTTACACCACAACGACCGCTGTGGCGCCGCTGCACAGTGGGCGACCCGCGAACCCTCCTCTGGAGAGGAAACTAATTCTTCCCTCTTATTTCAGAGGAAAAAAGAAAAAGCAGAACTCCTGGAAAATATCAGAATAAGTTGAGTGAGTTTGGCCCCGACCAGCAGCGTGTGGGGACACTGAGCTGGTCGTGTCAGTGCCGCCTGTGTTGGATGTGTTGCCTCACACCTCCTGACGCCAGGGACCGAGAGATGGGGGTTCAGGGGTCACGGGACAAAGCACAGGTTCAGTCTTTCATGACTCTATGATTTTGTGTCTCTTGGATAAATCGCGGCGCTTGTGGCATCACCAGGAACTGGCTTTGGCCCAATCGTTGCCTCAACTATCAGGGCTATTTCAGACTTGTTTAAGCCTCTCTTCTTTTCTCTTCTTTCTCTTCTCCTCTCTCTCTCTCTCTCTCTCTCTCTCTCTCTCTCTCTCTCTCTCTCTCTCTCTCGATATTCCTCTTTATTCTGTATTATTACGAATATTCCCTGCGCCACATCGTGGTTCGGGAGTCTATAATGGCACCTTATATCTCTACCACACGAGAGAATTTAAGCAAACGAGTCCAAGTCTATCCAGATAAACTGGACACCTTATACTCTAACAGGGAAGCAGAGGCTGAAGGGCAAATCGCTAAAGAGCAAAATCTAGACAACTCTTCGTCAGGTGTGAGTTCTTATGAATCAAGTGGAGTCAGCCTTTGATACAACCCAACAAAACATGAACCATATATGCTCTGGCGCATGTTTAGGACCTCAGGCAGGTTTGATCATGGTATTTCCTCATCCTTGTCTTTCTTTCTTCTTCTAGTTCTACGACAGTGCTTAGGGAAAATATCAATAGCCTTACATCCATTATTCTCCCCGTCTTGATATCGCTATTGATATTAATAGTTTCATTATTTTATAGCATTTATTTCTAAGCTACTGTCGTCTTCAGGAATCTAATTCACTTATGGTTAATCTTTGGAATTTATTCTGCAAATGTTTTATCTTAGCATTCTGTTTATCAAGATCATTAATGTTAAATTTCATTGTATCGTCTCTGTTGTTATAAATGACTTTAAACATTGTGTGGCCATCGGTAACTCAAGGGTGTGCCGTTTTGATAACTGCTTCTTTCCCTACACGTCGAAGCTCTGGAACTCTCTACCTTCTCATGTCTTTCCCAATAACTATGACCTGGCTCATTTTAAGAGACAGGTCTTTTACTTTCTCAAAAATTGTAAAAACTTTCCCTGTCTTTTTTTTCCCCCTTTCTCATTTCTGTCTATATCTTAATTAGGACCCGGCCTTGATGTGGACTTTTGTCCGTGACTGGAGCCTTCACCATAAAAAAAGATATGGCGTTCTAGCATAAGCAGATAAGAAACACTTCCTCCATATGTTCCTCGATAAGTTTCTTGACAAGTTTCTCTATGATTCACAAGTTAGTAAAATTAAATTCTACACAATTTCTTCGCATCTGCTACGAAAGATTGTCGGCAAAGTGTATATTCTGTGATTTTCTCGATGAATATCAAAAAATACAGAAGAGATGTTAGTTGTCTGACCAGACACTGCTGTACCTTCAACTAAAGGTAAATCCATAACTCTATATTCCTCACTTTACTTGGCCACCACCATTACCAGCCTGCTTCGGAAACCATTGTCAAGTGATCTTTAACTACAGTAATCATGGTGGAAATATATTCCTGGAAGCCATTTGCGTTACATGAAAAGGAAAAAGACTATTAGCAAGTTACCACAAACAGTCAGAGGAAGATGACAAGAACTGACGAAGATTTCACAATGTAACTCCTACCAAGAAAGAGGAGGACAGAATATAAGAGTTCCTGCTCGTCTAAGTTTTCTATGGATGTAATTTAAGTGGCGCTCGTTTTCCTTCAGAAATGGACTACCTCTCCAGAGGAACGGTACATTTTCTATTCCTTTACCTTAACAAATCGCCGTGCAATATCTAGGATTACACACCTTTAATTATCAACAAATTACCGTGCTACATCATTGATTATATCATTAACAAAGAAGCAATAAAATTCTTGAGTTCATCATGAATACTAAAAATCTACAACCTCTGTGTATTAGATACTTATCTCATCACTCTGCGTTTTGAAATATATAAACCTATTTTGGAATTCTTCACTTTTATCATTTTACGCTTTTGGCGAGTACAGATTGCATTCAGTAGTAAGACTAATTAACTTTGACTTCTCATTTCGATTTTGTCATCCTCCCACATTCAACCTCCAGCATTTTCCATTGTTTTGCAACGCTCTTTAAACCTCTGTTAATGATTAGACATTTGTTTTTTATAGATAGCTCAGACGGCACGGACAACTGAGGCCCTAATGAAGGACATCCCATTAACGCTATATATA
>JAYMFT010288277.1:0-10395 GCA_038088735.1 Panulirus argus | reverse complement strand
TATATTCCATATTACCATAGAAATAATCCTACAATGAATAAGTTTGCTGCTTTGATGCAAATTAAAAGTGTAAAAATCTTGACCAATATCTCCTATTTCTTAAGAGCTATATATAAAATATTTAGGTAACTCACAAAAGTTTTACTTCAGGATACTGCCATAAGTATCATTAATATGTTATTATTATAAATAAAATATGATTTCTCTCTTTTATGTAATAAGCATTGAAATGATATGAGGAGCTGTGCTCCATACATTGTTTACAGAGTCTGAGCAAAATAAATTGAGTCTGAGTCTGAGCAGATCAAGAAAAGCAGTTTGCCTTCTTTTTCCATTCAATCTTGAATTTGATGTTGGGGAGGATGTTATTCAAATCAATAAAGAAAACATCACAATCTAAGGAAGATTGTTATAAGGACCATACATCATCAACATATCTAAAGCAGACTTTTGGATGATTTTGATTGAAGGCATAATATCAGTCTCAAATTATTCCATGAAAAAATTACTAAGAATATGACTAATTGGATTTCCCATAGCAACACCAAACTTCTGTCTATGAAAATTACCTTCATCATCTTGGAAAATATTATTGGAAACACAAATCTCTGCTAAGTCAGTGAAAGCTTTTATGGGTATGGGCAGGGCAAGACTAAGATCAGGCAATTTCCTCCTTAGGTATGTGATGGCTTCATTAATTGTGACTTTAGTGAAAAAGGAAATTCACATCAAAATTAATGAGTTTATGATCAGGCAATTTAATGTTCTCAACTTTGCTTAGGTGAGCGGCACCTGATCTCACCATCCAGGAGAAAATAATGGGTTGATGGGGTTGTCAAGGGAGTGAGAGGGGCACCAGACGTGGCTATGCAGGCACCTCTTACACAGAGATTCATTTGGCTAATAAAAATAGAGAACTCCTGTCACCCTTTCAGGCCAGAAGTGTTATTGTTTTTCATTTATGTAATGGTAAATATATTTCATTTCGTGCTTTGATACCCGTCAATGCAGAAACACAATATTCTACTATGGCCTTTGAAATAAGGCAGTAGGGCAGCAGGTCTGCCTCAAAGAACTGGGTGGTTTTGCCCTTTCTGCTAACCTACGGGAACCCCAGCTTCACGAATATCCTAATAGAAGTATATATGGCCTGGGAGGAAAATTGGCGTGACTGCACCCGCTTTCGATAACAGATGCATGTCTGCATGGGTTGGTAGAATGTGAGAGGAATTAATGATGAATATAAGATATTGTAAGTTGCAGACACTGTTAGAAAGAGAAAGTTAGACTTCTTAGGATTTTGCCGCACAAGGTGCATTAGAGCGAGTGGTGTGGAATCTGGCTCGTAGGAGGATATAGAAGGTTATGCAAGAAATGTTGTGACTTAAAGAAGGATATGTGTTTAGAAATCGACGGCTGGTTGCAGGTGTGATGACAAACTCAAATGTGAGGGGTTAAGAATATCTGTAGCATGTGATGGATGAAAAGAGGGGATTAAGGATACTCTCTGGAGAGAACTGGGTAGATGAATAGAGGTTGTAGATCCAGTGGAGAGAGTGTGTGGTGGGTGACTTACATGGATGGGTGGGGGAAAGAATGATAGGTGGGCATGGAATCCCAAGTGTATAGGACAATAGTGAAAGAATGTGCGGATCTTGTCCATCACAGGCATGAGTGTAGCAACTTTAAACACAAATGTGTTCATGAATTCACATAGCACAGACAGAGGAATAGTACAATGGAAAAATGGAAGTTTGATTTGCTTCTGGTATGACGGCAGTGTACGTGATGTGCAATCCTGAAGAGGGTTGGGAACGGTTTATCAAACAAAGTGGCACTATTGTAAGTTAAACTTTTACTGTAGTTGTAGCAGGACTAAGATGTAAGTGAAGAAATTAAATGGATGATTACAGAAAAGCTATAAGTGAGTGTGATACTTAACTTTCAAGAGAAATTAAACGAAATTAAACTGCGGTGGCAGTTTATTAAGGGATCATCGGAGTCTGCCATGGAGGCTTGCAGTTCTACGCGTATAGGTTATATAAAGAGAATGAAGATTTAAGAAAAGTGTATGAGGAGAATATAAGTTTAATTCAACACATTCTTTCTTATTCATAACCCCTCACACATCGGGACAAATCTACTAATATCTTAGAGTATCACTACTTAAAAAACGATTCAGCATGTATTTCGACGATATGTATGACATATCTGTTTCAGAATTCATCTATTCATCTATTTAGACTTTAGATTTTCATAAAGCATTCGATAAAGTTCCACATCAAGAATTAATAGCATAAGTCATATGGTACAGATGGGGTTGTACTTTGGTGGTTAGGAATTTGGTTAACTGGCTGTCAACAAAGAGTAGTTATTAATGGTCTAACCTTAGAATAGTTAGACGTACCAAGTGGTGTGCCACAAGGAATAGTCTTGAGACAGGTTCTCCTTTTCGTATCTAAAAATTATTACAATTAACAATGGGCTACTGTACAAAATATCAAAATTCTCGGACGATGCTAAGCCGGAAAATAGATCTACAATAGAAACAGCTTCAAAGAGACAAACTGATGGACTGGCCTCACGGCTGGTAAAAGAATTTTTGTACTGATGAGCGCAAAGTTTTACATATCGGTCGTAAAGAGGAGTAGGCAAGGTACACAGGGAATTTAATTGAGCTACAAAAGATAAATGACGAAAAGGACGTAGGTGTAACAATCTCTGGCGACTTTAAAGATAACAGCTTTAACAAAGTTTTTCGGTTCACTGGTGGGGTTTTCTTATCTAAGTCTATCATCCTCACTCTTAATAATTAGCTGGTAAACCCCTACCTGGAATAGAGGGTT
Organism: Panulirus argus; assembly: GCA_038088735.1. NCBI lineage: Eukaryota > Metazoa > Arthropoda > Malacostraca > Decapoda > Palinuridae > Panulirus > Panulirus argus. Next base: position 7,549 of record JAYMFT010288277.1, on the reverse strand, counting down.
CAGGTTTTTGGTTTATCTACCTAAGGAAATATAACAGACACAGTGAAGAGTATAAAGCGTCGAGCCTCCAAAATGATTCAAGGATTGAAAAACAATTCCTATATGAGCAGAATATATCACTTAAACTCATTTAGCTTAGAAAAGAGAAGGCCAAGAGGTGATCTAATTCACAGATTCAAAATCATATAATCATCAGAGGCATTGTTGATATCATTATAGGAAGCTACTTAAAGCTAGATTTTCACTCACAGTAATGGATACAACCTCGAAGGCAAACTTTTTACTTCGAGTGAGGCATTTTTCTTTCAGCAGGATTATTATATAAGGAACGATTTACCATTGAAAGTAGTTGAAAGCAGCAACAAAAATGTGTTCAAGAACAGACTTGATGAACATTTTTGTTCATTTTCAGAACGGGCATTACTTCCGTCTCCTTAGTTGCATTAATAGGTTACAGGTATTAATCGTCTCATCATCTGTTGCCTTCTGCACTGTAGGAGTGAGTGATTCTTCTGACTGGGTGTCACTGTGGAGTGGATGATACTCTGAGAGTGTGAAGAAAATAAATAGATAAATGAATAAACAACGGTTTTATTGAATGTAGGCAGCCATTTGGCAGAAAATACCCAGTCGACGATGGGGTGTCAGTAATTTATTACCGAACTTCCGTATGAACTACCGGTGTCGCTCGAAGATGGTGGATAAGTTCGGGGAGATTAGGGCCCCTTGGTACGTACGTGATGTCAGAAGGGCCCAGGTTAATTCTGCATGAACTTCTCTTCGCTCTTTCTAACTCGTCCTTTTGCGTAGATGTTAGTGACGAGGACCAGGTACGGGTGGCTTACGGAGACTGAAGATAGTGTAGACATTCCTGAACTCAATCGGTGAGACGCCTAGTAATTCAAGTCGAAGGAGAAGGCAGCGATAACACAACTGTGTCAGTAAGAATCATGCCAAGAGTGTTTTGATCATGTGCGGGCAAATTAATATTCTGAGACAGATGTTGCTGTTCTTGGATACTGTGGGAGTAAGTGATAGTGTGGACTGGGTGATACTCAGGGAAATGGCAATAGAAAAAGCTAGGTGGTCGGCCGAGGAGAGCAAGGAATCGGACATAGCAATGTGTGATAATCTGGTATTGTGTGATTCTGTGGGAGTGGGCGATTCTGTTGAGTGGGTGTTACTGGGAAGTGAGTGGTACCCTGAGAGTGTGTGAGACTGTCAGAGTGTGTGATACTATAGGATTATGTGATACTGTGGGAGTGTGTGATACCGCTAGATTGTAAGAAATTATGGGAGTGTGATATACTGAGGAAGTGTGTGATATTGTGGGAGTGGGTGATATTCTAGGAGCGTATGATACTCTTAGAGTGTGGGATACTGTGGGAGTGGGTAATGCTCTAAGAGTGTGTGGTAGTATGGGAGTGTGTGATAGTGTGGGAGTGTGTGTTACTGTGAGCGTGTGTTAAATTGTTTGACTATGCAGTACAGTTAAGCTGTAACCGAGGAGTTGTTCCTCACTTCTCTTAACTCTGTCTCTTACCCCTAATGCATATGCTCCATCTTCTTCCTTACCTTCACTTTGGCTTTCCCTACCATTTCTCAATGGTATTTTTTGATCCTTCTTTTATTCTCCTATACGGATGTCCAGTGAATTGCCTGTACCCTCGCCCACCCACCCTCTGTTCTTCCCCCTAACATCATTCCCTTGTCACTTCTCCCCTCTTTTTTCACGTTCCTGCTATTCTCCCTTCTCCCTCAAACACTGGTTTTCTAACTCTCCCTCTCCCTTTCGCAAATGTTTCCTAACCGCCTCTCTCTCTCTCTTTCTCTCTTTCCCTTACACAGATGCTTCCTCACGCATCTCTCCCCTCGTCTTTTCCTTTACATGCTCTCACTCTCGTTCCCCGTTTTCTTTCCCTTACGGTCCAGCAGCACTTCACAACTGAGCTTCGATACCTTCTCTCTCTCTCTCTCTCTCTCTCTCTCTCTAGCCCTTGAGCTCTGGGAATCTAGTCGCGTCTTCCGTGCTCAGTTTCTTTCTTTATCATCGTTTCCTTGACACACGCTCTGCCCTTCTGAGGTCTCCATCCTCAAGCTAATCTACGAGACAGACCCTGGATATTGGCACGTCAGGACGGTCGCTCTGGTGGACCCATATCCATCACCCCGTCTTGACGATTCTCCAAAAGCGAATACGTATATACGGATGAGCTTGGACAGCCTGGTGATGGAAGATACGTACAGGACGCGACTTCAAACAGCTCGATTGATTTAAGGATGAACAACGCAGGTTGGTCTCAGACGGAACTGTGGAGGAAGATGAGCCGCTAAAACTAAGGGGAGGAAATATGTTAAGGTCCCTTCCACAGCGTCTGTCTCAAGTCTCACTCACTCTCCCTTGCACTACACACCCCTCCACTCTCCAGCTCACGTGACACTTCACTCTCGTTCACATGACACTTCACTCTCGTTTATCCTTCCCTACTATCCCTTCACCTGACGGATTTCTCATCCTCGCATTCTAAGTCTTTTTCTTTTTCCTTACGTTGAAGGCTCCAGTTAGGGACAAAAGTCCACGTCAAAGCCGGGTCTTCACTGAAATATAGAGACGTAACTGAAAGGGAAAGAGAAGAGAGAAGGGAAAGTATCTACGAATATTGGAGGAAGTGAAGAGTCTGGCTTTTAAACAGTGCTAGGTAACAGTCAGACATGAGAGGGCAGAGAGTTCCAAAGCTTCTAGATGTATGGAAAGAAACAGTTCTCAAAACGGCCCACCCTTGTGTTGCCGATGGCCACACATTAATCATCTGATGCAGCAGCTTACCGAGAATTGCGTGGTCTAGCTAGTGGTTGAGGCAAACAAGCAGCCAGCTCTATGGAGCAAAAGCCAAAGTATACCTATAGAAGAGGGAAAGTGAACCAATATTGAGGCGTAGGACAAGGGGGTCAAGTTTGGAAGTTAACCTGGGACAGTTTATAAGTCGGACCGCTTTCGACTTAATTTGTCAAGTAAGTATGCAGAGCTAGAACCACCCAAGATATAACAGCAGTACTCCATACAAGGGCGGATCATTCCTTTGTATGAAAGGAGCAATTGTCTGAAAGAAAATATATTTCGACATCTAAACAGGACACCTAGCTTCTTTAAGGCGAACTTAGCTATTTCCGTAGTGTGGGGTTTCCAAGACAGTGTGGATGTTACAGTAATATCAAGTTTGTTCGTTGAGAGCTGGGCAGAAACTGGGTCTTGGAGACATTTAACTTAACCGGATTTCGTCTACCCCACTTCATATATCCTTTCCAAGTCAGAGTTTATTGAGAAAGTTGTGTCGGGGCGAGATGCAGATCGTGTGAGAGAAGGAGGAAGAATTGAAGGATACGAGGAATGGAGAGTATGAGTGCATTTGGTTATTGGTCGAAGAATGGAAATCATTAATAAAAAGGAAAGAAGAAAAAAAAAAACAATGTAGGAGACAGGACAGACCTTTGAGGGACACAACTGCTGATGAAGGAAAGGGGGAGGCTGATCCATCAACAACCACGGGCATAGATCGTCCAGACATAAAGCTAGGTGTGAGGGATCAAATCAAAGTGGAGAAGCCAAAAGAGAGGTGCTTAGAAATGAGACCCGATGCCATACTTCGTCAGAAGCTTTGGATATATCATGGAAATTCCCAAAAATCTTTCCCTGGTGATGACCAGATATTAGTAGGATAAGTAAGAATATCACGACCGGACATCACCTTATGGAAGCCATACTGGTGGTCAGAGAGAGAAGACTGTGCGATTCAAGATGCCTGAGGATATGGGAGCTGAGGAGGCATTAAAAGATTTTGGAAATGGTAGATGTCAAAGCAACAGGACGATAGTTAGAAGGGTCAGAACCGTCACCCTTCTTAGGGATGAGATGTGTCAATGCATGCTTCCAAGGAATTGGAGAAGTTTTGGTTTTTAAACAGGAATGGAACAGACGAGCAAGCACAGGAGCAAGTTCAGAGGCACACTTTCAATACACGGGGATGGATGCTATCAGGTCCATAAACTTTTCTTGTGCCCAGAGAATAAAGCGCTTTTTGAAGAATTCGAAAAGAGATTACGAGAAGAGGCATAGGATTAGTAAAAGGAGCATCAGTGGTGAAGGAATGATAGAGTCATCCAAGGTAGAGAACATAAGAGAGTTGTTTCATCTACGGGAGAGAAATCTATAGTACCGTCTTAACGGAAAAGTAAAGGAAATGCAGAGCGACAGAAGTTGTTAGCAGTGCCCTTAGTTACGAACCAGAAAGACCTATTGGTGGATGACGAGGAGAGGCATCGCACTTCCTTTGGATAAATGCACGCTTTGCAATGAATACGGGCAGGGATTGATGCTGAATGGAAGTCAGAGGAAGGAGAGTATTTCTTAACCCGATATGCCTGACCCCATGTCTGAATGGCCTCAGAACAGGAATTGTTGAATCATAGATTGGATGAAGAGGTCATCTTAGAGGAAGAGGGGATTAATATCTCCATTTCCGCAACAAAAACCTCTGCTATGCGTTTGGAGGAGACAGAAGCATCACTGCACAAGAGACAGTAATTCACCCAAACAAAGTCAGAAAAGAATTTTCGTAAGTTAAGCCAGTCAGCTTTGTTGAGGTGCCAATATTTACCTTTAGAAGGGGCTGCTGGAGGGGTATTGGAGGACTAAAACAGATCCAGAATATTGTGAGGGTGGTGTCAGTGGTCAGGAAAATGGGTAGGTTGGTAGATAATTTTCTCTAAATCATTGAGAACGGAACATGTGAGGAGTTCAGTCCTTCCACAATCGGTATGGAACGAATTCAGCCAATCCTGTAGGTGAACGATGAAATTCCCAGGTAGATGATCTGGGCTTTCGGGTGTTAACAGTCCTGCTGAAGAAGAAACTCTTCAGTTTCTGTAAAACGAATCAAATCTCAAGAAACTTTTTAGATCAAGATTATCAAAGCCTCTGACAATCTTGAATACGTGCATTGGATTACCTCTTAACCATCTCTCTTCGAGCTAAATAGATTCAGGTCGTTTGATTGGCTCTTAAGCGATTCATTTCTCAATTCGGAAATAATTATCTTCGTGGCTCGACGCTCTACTCTTTCCATTCTGTCTGTCTTTTCCAAGTGGATGAGGAAAACTGAACATAATGCTCAAGATGGGGACGGACCAGTGAATAGTAAACAGCAAGGATGATTTCCCAAGAAATTGTATTTACTCTTTTGTCTGATTCTATACGCTACTTACTTGCCTTTAGATCACAAGATATAAACTCGTTTATAATTGACAAACGTTGCTGTTACTGACAATAAGAAATGATAATGAGTTAGCCACAAGTATGGCATTATACTGTACACACGAAGCACTTAAAGACCATCAGAAAGAAATGGATATGTTTCAAGGTTTTCACAGTGCATGTCATTCGTGTGTTGTTCATCGGGAACATGTTACAACACCGGCCTCAGTGTTAACTTGTCATGTACCCGAAGGTCCAATGGAAAGGCTTTCCCTAGACTCCATTAGTGAATTTGCTAAGCTGGAGAATGTAAACAACGCATCTCGTGAACTAGAGCATTTTCCTTAAAAGTCGGAGGACCCGGTAGCCAAAGATTTTAGCGATACTTTTACGTGTAGACTCACTGCTCTTGAGGTACTCATTTCATATAAAGAGTCAGAGTTCTGTAGTGCAGCTCTCAGGGAAATATGTAGGCACTATGAAGTTACTAAAGTGAAATACTCTTGCATGGCATTCATCTAGTAATGGACTCTCGGAAAGGATGAGAATGAGGGTTCCGGATGTAATGCTGAAACAGCTATTCGTGGGATGATGTTATACTCTCATGTTCATTTGTGCCATTAACACGCTTTGAATATCTCGTTAAGGAGACTCTCCTCATTGCATTCTTTATGGTGAGGGTAAAAGGTTATTATATGAGCTTTTGCTTTCAAAACCATGGCCTGTGTATAATGTGGAACTCTGTGCTTCAGATCAGGGTAGTTCAAACACAGAATTCTGCTCGTGGCGTCATGATGTACTGCAAATGGCAAAGAGTGATGCTACCAGTTCTCAACATAGTACAAGAGAGGGGTCATTTAGTCATGAGGCAAGTTCAGTAGTAAACTGACTCATTACGTTTACTCGGTAGTAAGTTTAGAGATCCATTGAAAGGGGAGCAGTTTGATTCCCTGGGAATAAATCAAGGATGAAATATCGTAACTATAAGAGACACCCAGGTGGCGCTTGGTTCAACTTGACGACGAAGAGAGACAAGATGGACTTAGCGTTACCATTCCCCGACATGACACTTGTTGAACTATCATGTGGGGGAGGCAGTGGGGCAGGTGGAAGCTGCCACTCACCGCTGACAGATTCCCTTCCCCACAGTGGTTATAATCTATAGTTACAAAGTGTGAACATTGTGACCATGGGTCAAATATATGACGCCCAGTGTACTTGCGTGGTTATGTGTGTACTAGGTAGTTGTGGGAGAACTCTTGTTCGTTCAGAAACAGAGGAAATAGATACTGGGCTGAGAGAGTCAGGGAAAGATAGCCAAGCACTACTCAGCTAAGGAGAGGTCACCAGAACTACGAAGTGAGTTTCTTCCTGTTTCAGGCCTGTGTCTCCGGGGTACATTACGCATACTCAAGAGGTGAAGACAGTTCATCAAGGGCCTTTGGTCTTTGGTAGGTATTCCATCCATTACCGTGAGTGATGGTGGAGATACGAGGAGAGGAACTGTACCTTTACACTCAGACCTGCTTTAGAAGCCTTCCCCCTCCTCAGATTCCTTAAATTTACTTCTTGTGATGTATTCCTTAACAAGCAATTTTGTGAGTGACATCAAAATACTTGTAGCATATAAACATCAATTTCCGATTTGATTCTATTAGTGTGCTAGTTGGGCTCTGAGCTCATGGTCTTCCTAAGCACTAGATATCGTAAGACAACTTTTCAGGTGAGTATTGTTAACTCTTATCATTATCTCTACGTATCTTTTCCCTCTTTCTTCTCTTGTTCTCTTATCCTCATACACAACTAATCTAATGGAAACGGAAGTATGGAGGGGGAGACGACATAGATGGCGCAGCAAAAATGCAAAGGTTGGACTAAGTTTCTGCGGGTAAAAAGTTTCAGTCAAAGTTTGGAAGGGAACTTCACAGTTTGCCCTGCTAGTGAATCCTAAACAGTGACTTGTCACTGACACCAGGAGAGGGAACCGAGACTTCTGCACCTCCCACAATATCATACACGTAAGGAATACACATGGACAGTGCTACAAGGTCTGCTGATGGTTCCTGGGGCAGTTCGAGAAGGTAACAGGAATAATAATAGATTATGGCAAGGCACAAAGACTAGAAAGCAATCTTACAATTTGATTAAGAAAAGATATGATCTGGAATATATAAGAATTAATGAAGTTGATAACGAAGTACAAGTGTTTATAAGCTTTGTGCACACACACACACACACACACACACACACACACACACACACACACACACACACACATACACACACACACACACACAC
>JAYMFT010288255.1:0-10395 GCA_038088735.1 Panulirus argus | reverse complement strand
AGAGAGAGAGAGAGAGAGAGAGAGAGAGAGAGAGAAAGAGAGAGAGAGAGAGAGAGAGAGAGAGAGAGAGAGAGAGACGCTGGTTCTCTCGGTGACACACAGGGTGTCACTGATGGTGAAAATCGTGGTGATGTATGTATGGTGACAAACCACAATTCAAATGGTGACCACCACGTTAAGATCACCATCTCACCATCTCGGGGTCATCATCACACTGTCTAACAGGGTCACCATTACAGTGTCTCACGGTCACTGTCATCTCATAGGGCTCCAGCACCCCCACCAACTCAAGGCTGTACATGTATGTACATCACGCGACAGCATTCGTGTCGCGAGGTCTTTCGCTCTGGTAATGCCGCTTCCACGTGCGCGTCACACCATCTACGTGACCAGGCGTACGCGCTGAAATTTCGCGTGGGGCAGAGACGTGCAGACGTCTCGTTGAATCTCCACGTGCGGCGATCTGTTCGTCTGTTCCTAATACAACATTAGGCTACCGTATATTTTACACTGAGGCTTTTAACAGCATGTGTATAGTGCCTGTATCATCTTCATGTAACGTTATTGACAGATTTGGTGTTGAAATATTCGTTGGCAAAGACATTCGTGTGTATATATATGTCCTCTTCCTCCACACTGGTCATCCATCTATCTATCTCCCTCCCTCCCTCCACCTCTCCTCCACTGTGGAGGACGTTCGTACACTGAGGTCGATCGTCAAGGGAGTTGTCAGCGATGTTCTGTGAGTATCAAGTCCCGGCGGCAGATGGTGACTCCAGTGGTAGACTCTTAATGACCCCAGTTGGTAAGGTCGGTCATTCCCATGAAATGCCAGATCCATGGCGGGAGGTCACCCTCCACAGAGCCACTGCCTCATTGACCTACACACACACACACACATACACACACATCTAAGGTCCGTAAAAAAAAAAAAAAAACGAGCTGGAAGAAATCAGCTCCCGTTCCCAGAAACCTGCGGAAGGCTTCCCCGTCACGGCCTGGGGCGTGTTCCGCCTGGAGGAGTTCCGAACGAAGACTTCGGTGCAAATCCCTCCTCTACAACGGTGAAGGAGACGGTCGTCGGCCACCTGCTTTTTTTTTTTTTTCCTTTTTTTAACGCCGGGTTAACTGTTAAGTCCTTTGTCGTCCGTTGGCGAGCGATTTTTTTGACGGACGTTTGTGACCGTAGTATGGCCAGCGTTCCCACGAGCTTCTGCTGCGCACAGCATCCCATTCTCTCTCTCTCTCTCTCTCTCAGCCCACACAGGCGTGCGTTACGGGGCGAGGAGAGTGACGGAGGGAGAGGGAGAGGAAGAGGCAGGCGCCCAAGGGGGACGACTCGTTCCTACGCCCAGAGGCTGAGATCCGTGACACCGGTTTCGAGGTCTAGTGACTCCGGTCCGGTCGGGTTCCACTCCTTCCTCCTCTCCCCCCAACAACGCTGACCACTCGAGGGGGTTGAGGGGGTGGTGGTTTGTGCTGGTTCCTCTCGGCAGGAGTAGGTTGTGGTCCGTCCGCAAGTGGGTCAGGCCGCCCGTCGTCCTCCATACATATAGTGGAGAGGCCTAAATACTACTAAACACTGACCTTGTGCGCCATTATGTAAATGCAGATTCCACCTCCCCGCCCCATAAATATGATGTTGGATCCCCTTAAAAAAAATACAAATGCATTCGTTTTAGTTATTCATAACACGTAACAAAGATGAATTAAGGAAGTATTCGTACGGGATAATTCACCATCGTAAGATTATTACCGACACAAATAATTAATTTCATCTTTCATCTACTCGAAGCATCAGGTGAGTTACTACAGATCTCTCGGCCTAATCCTGTAGTAGTGGTGGAGTATCAGGTTCACTTGAGGGGATCCGAAGCGCTCCGGATTCGAGCCCTCTGGGCATCACGTTGGGGTAATACATCCGTAGGAAGTGAGGGAGGGAGGAGGGAGGCGCCTCGTAACTTTGTTGTTACACGGAAGAGTGAGCGGCTTTGCGCCACATGGCCCTCACGAGATGAGAGGAAGACGGCAGTCATCTGTCGCGGCTCTTTCATCCCGTGTGTCGTTCATCGATGCTGCTGCTGCTGCTTTTTGCTGCTCCTCCTGCTGGAGGGGGAGGAACCCGACGCCTCGCACACCTCGCGAAGCAGGACACGATACCACGGGACCCAAGCTCTGAATCCCACTTTGCTTTAACATTCCTCCCGGTGCAGAGGGGTGGTTCTCCTCGGGGCGCACGTCAACAGCGTTCTTGATCTGCCCTTGGGATGGACATATGCATATTCCTAGACCTCAGTATCTTTTTTTTTTCTTTTTTCTCGTGGGATTTGCGGTTGGAACGCCGGCATTAGCGTGCATTGTGGGTCGGCTGTTTATAAAGCCTGACTACCACCGGCTGTGTGTATGTGTGAGTATGTGTGTATAGTGGTATGGAAGGAAAGGGGCCAGATACAATGACTTCATTCTAAGTCATGAATATATGACTTCATGTGTTCCTAATCAAGGTGAATATAACTTGATGTCATTATTGATGTCGCTGCGCTCATGATGCGACTTCTTCAAATACGTTCCAAATATTCTTTTTGATAAATTTTTTCGAGACTACCTCGCCACACACAGCCTCCCTGGTCGTCACCACTACGAGAGATCATCAGTATATATGGTCACCCATACGCCTGTCCACAGCTACCAGGAATGTGTGGCAGCAGAACCCACTGGCGGTGGGTCTCGTAGTGGGTGTGACCCACCACGGTGGGCTGCAGTAGTAGGGCCCACTGGTGGTGGGTCTTCCAGTCCCCGACAGCATCCTTCGCCCTTGTGTGAAAGTACCGCCTATTTCCGGCTTGGTTGTCGTATGATTTCCGTCCCTGTCGCGTGTGTGATTTTCTTCCTTCAGATCGCATCATCCCTCAACCGACGACTCGACTCTTTTGCCCCTTTTCAGGTCTCATTTGCATACGAAGGTCCGAACGTGTTCGTAAATCTGAGATACCTGAGGTCCAAGTTCACGCAATAGTAATCACGCCCTCAGGTTAAGAGGCTGATGATTACGATCAGCTGGTCAGAGAGCAGCCTAACGGAGGAGCCCCACCGGCACCCAGGGCAGTCAGGAGGAGCTCTTAGTCTCGCCAGGATAACATATCCACGGGTGGCGGGGTTCCCGGTGTCCTACGGGAAGCAATTCCCTCCCACAACACCAACGGTGTACCGAACGGCGGTCGAGTCCAGATAATTCTACGAATCCGGAACACCCCATTCAGCGTTCGTGTATGGGCTTCGCACGAGGCGAATCCTGAGCCTGTGGTGAGGAGGCCGAAGAACATCACCATGGGGGGTGGACAAGGACACGGCGCAGATCCTGACGACGAAGCAAAGGCGGGATTTGCAGACGAACGACGTGAGGGAAGTGTCCCCCTCCCCCTCCCCCCCCACTCCCGTTCCGGGACAGATGGGCAACGCGAGCACCCCCGAGGGGAAGGGGCGACCGTGTCTGTATAACTGTGGGAGTCCTGGCCGGATGTGAGGCAGTAATTTTGCAGGCGGACCAGGTCTCGACGCGGGGCGCGGTGCGTGTGAATCCTCCCTGCCCGTCAAGGGCGTCTTCCACGCTTTGCGTCCCAGTGTCCACGTGACACACATAATAGAATGCATTTTGGCGTCCTTGCTATGCAGATTCGCGGGCGTTACCCAGAGAGAAAGAGAGAGAGAGAGGAACTTTATAGCGAAGGGCGTGAAGGCGTAGGGAGCCGGTGACGCACGCGGTACCTGCGGTAGTAGCAGCAGTAGCAGGAGGAGCAGGAAGCCAGCGATGGTGGGGTCTCCGCGACCTGGGAACAATACGTCCCTCCGCCGCTGTCGTTAAAGTCGTCTGCCATTGTTGTCGTGTCTTTGTCAAGGGGGGAGGGGGGGCGGCCCCAAGAATCTCCCCTCCCTCTCAAACGTCACGCGAAACGTCGTAACGTTACTCGCACGTCATGCGAAACGCCGTAACGTTACTTAGAACTGCATTACACTCTCGTCCGAGCCATGCCGGAACCCGAGGCTTCAACGGTAAGCACTGGTCTCTCAAACCCCACGACTCCCTGTGGTTCCTTGGCTTGTCGAGTGCTGAAGTGAATCCAAACGTGTGATATGCTAGCCATCTGTACACCGGAGGGTGGGGGGGGTCTATAATGGAGACCCCACCCTTCCTCTGTCCCCTGTGTTATCCCTTTGCCCACTGGGAACCCCAGGGTGACCACGTGCGGTACGGTGCATCAGCCTCTGGTGTGCGACGAGAGTGAAGTTGTAAACTGTGCCCCGGTGGGCGCTCTGCACCGTCGGGGTGTTCCTCACCCACCGGTGGTAGCGCGAGTCCTCCTACCCCAGTGGTGGATAGCTCCCTGCCCGCTCACTATACCACCACCTCCTCCTCCTCCTCACCCCACGTCCGCCACTTGTCCCTCCCACATTCGGTTATTTCCCTTCCCGATCTCAACCCTCCCTCCATCTCCTGCTGTTCACTCCCTCCCTCCTTCCCTCCCTCCCTCTCTAACCTTCCTCCCTACCCTCTACTGCCTTCCCTCCACTTCCTCCCTTCGACCAGTAACCCTGAGAAAGCCGCAAGCCGCCCTTCCTTCCTTCAGCAAGCAGTTTCCCACGCTAATCAGCGTTCGGTAATTTCCGAATTGCACGTCGGACAGGAAGAGACGAGAGAGAGAGCTGGTGTCCCTGTGTTTCCCAGGAGACAGTAAATAGAAATATGACAGAGGACACATCGTGGGACGTCGTTAGCTGAGGTGGGTCGGAAGTTGTTGTGAGTGGGCTCCAGGACGTAAGGGCGGGTTAGAGTATGTTGCTGGGGTGGGTTAGGGATAGTCTGACCGGACGTTGAAGGTGGGTTTAAGGAGGGTTTTCAGGATAGTCCTTGGAGGAGTTGGGGATAGTTCTGCAGGATGTTAGGATACTGCTTTGGAGTGTGTGTGTGTGTGTGTGTGTTGGAGGTTGAGGGGAGGTGGGGCGGCGATGGATGGGTGGGTCAGTGGGTGGCAGGAGGGACGGGAGGGGTGGTGGGTGGTTCCGGGCTAGCGCTGCTCTGCCGAGACTCAGCTCGGCTCGTTGCCCCAAAGTCGAGAGAGACGGACGGACGGACGGAGCACTCACTCGGGCCTCGCTCGCTCTCAAGCACAGTCGTACGGCGCTGGCTGGCCGGCAGGCGGCCCTTCCCTCCCTCCCTCTCTCCTCACGCTGTGCGACATGATGGCTAGAGCGCTCGCAGTGTACGCGAGAAATACGACAAGTGCAATTATCTATTTCTCTGGCAGTGAAAAAAAAGAAAAGTTCCGATGCTGAAATTCGAAGTGATCTCGCCATAATAGTTAAATATGCTTTGTGGCAATTCAAATCCTGAAGGAGTGAAATGTAGTGTGGTCTATTTTTGGACAGTTGCGATGGATAAACGCAAAGGGTTGATTCCTGCTGTTGGCCAAGTGAAGACATAGTGTTGGCCACGTGAGGACATACTGTTGGCCCAGTGAGGACATACTGCTGGCCCAGTGAGGCCATTCTGTTGGCCAAGTGAGGTTATGCTGTTGGCCCACTGGGGACATACTGTTGGCCTAGTGAGGACACAGTGTAGGCCAAGTGAAGATATACTGTTGATGAACTATGAAGTGTGAGATAATCTTTGACACAATCCGGGAAGATGTGGGTGACCCCTGAAGACCTCCTTGCTTCCTGAGGATACCCTGTCCTCCTACAGGATCCCCTCCCATCCTCATCCTCCACATCAGGAGGATTTCCAGGACTCCAGAGGACCTCATCCGCCTGAGGACACATCCCCAACCTCAGAAGGAGCTCCTAGCCCTCTCAGGACGTCTTCCGTCCACTGAGGGAGTCCTCCTCACACCTCCCGGACGACCTGCTCACCCTGGCGAGGTGAGCGGGGTTGTGCCAGCCAGCCCGTGGTGTTAGCTCGGCAACAGCCCTTTCAGGAGGTGATGGTCCGTGGCGGGTCGCTGGCCCTCCTAGGACCCCGTGGCCAGCCTGAACGTAATGAGGGATCACATTAAAATCTTGTGAATCTTGAATCTACGTCTCCTTCGTAGACGGTCGAGGAGTAGTCATCAAAAGCACAGATGATAGTGAACGAAAACAGGAAAACTAAGAAAGATGTGACTCTGCCTGATTGTGGGAGATAAAAACACGCGATAAATGGATGTGAAAGAAAATAGATATTGGTCATTAAAGAGAGAGAGAGAGAGAGAGAGAGAGAGAGAGAGAGAGAGAGAGAGAGGCATCACCTGCGATGGGAAACAGAGACAGAGGAGCTCGAAGGTGTTACTGATCCAGTAGAGGGAGGGCAGAAGTTCCTCCACAGCTCCCTCATCTTCGGCGGATAAGGTGAGGATGAGGATGGAGGCTTGCAAGGCCCTGGCTCACCTCCTGCTCGATCGCAGGAGCAGGTGTCGCGTCCCCAGACAGCGTCTCCCACGGGGCGTGGGCGGCGGCCCGGGAGGGCGCTTGTACCGCAGCGAGCCGGCCATCAACGCCCTGGCTCACGACCACGTCCTGGAGCCCCTCAACAACGCCAGGAGTCCAGGGTAGGAAACCCCCTTCAACAGGTCTCGTCCTTCAGGCCATCCCAGACACACTGGCCGGTCTCTGGTGGTGGCTGGGTGGGCTCTATATCTATGTCTGTCACGTCTGGAGTTAGACGATCGGGGTAGACTAAGGCACAGACGAGATATATAACGTCACTCGTCTCTTCTCTGTGTCTCAATGACTATGTACTCACAAGAGGCAAAGATATACTTTGAGTCTCCAGTTATCACTGACCAAACAATACACACTAGATGGTTACAGTTCTCCATCATTATGATCTCAGAATCTGTGGCATACTGTCTCAGAAAATCTTACCCTCACTAATTTCCAGTACCAGGCGGAATGATAATGTCTGCTTGTTTGTAAGATTACGATTTCATTGTTCATTCCATTAAAAAACAAGGGGCACTGGTTCGTGCCGGTGGTGATACTATATTCTCGACATTAACCTTTAATAAACACAGGTGAACAACAGGTAAACACCTGATATGTAAAATAGGCCTATCACACAGCCACTTATGGACTAGTCATGGTATATAACACAACAGCACATATCACAGATACGCTAAGGTACGCGCGTGCGTATACTTCAATGGTCGTAAGTCCTGTGCGTAGACAATGCCCCCCCCCCCACACCCCGCCTCCTCGGGGCATGATAGTCACACAAGCCAGTTGTATAGAACAGACGTTGACTGAGGCATTATGAGGTACCCAGCATGACTGTGGGACCCCTCTGTGTAAGTGTGTGTGTGTGTGTGTGTGTGTGTGTGTGTGTGGTCTCTGCTTCCTCTCACACACGTAACAAAGACGAAAATTAATGGGATAAACTAGAACGAATACTTCAGTGACCTGTGGCTTAATTTAAGGAATCATGGTCTATGAGTTATAAAAGTTGAAAGAAAAAAAAAAATTTCTTTTTGTTCAACGAGGAGTGTCGTACACGTTCAACGAACCTGTAGGTGGCTTTAACGACGAGGGGGGGAGGGATGATGTACCTGTTCTACCATTCTCTCTCCCCCTCTCTCTTTCTCTCTCTCTCTCTCACGTCTTGGAGAATAACAAGCAATTTAGCCTCCCAAAATCCTCTTGTACGTAATAATAACGTTCGCCCTCCAAACCTACAAAACGCAATGGACCTTCCGTACGTAATTAAGTCTTTAAATTCCCCTGAGGTGAGCGTAATATATATATATATATATATGAAAGCGTTGCTAATTGCTGGTAATTAGACCAGCCATGTTCCTTACTCGAACGTGGGAACTCCAAACAGAGTTGTACGTTTAGGTAAAGGGCTTTTGAGGTGCTGCTCACCCGTTGGAGGCCTCGGGCTGTGTGGGGAGAAGAGGGAGGGGGAGGTGTTACCTGGGAGTAACCAGGAGTGCATGGGAGAGCCAGGTAACAGAAGACCTGATGGTTCTATAATGAGGTTAACTGCTGGAGGACAGTAACAGTATTCTCAGGTCCTAATATGTTCTGGGCGGAGACGTGATGACAAAACAGAAGGTTCCTTCCTGCCAAAAACTGGAGGTGGACGCAGTATAGTGAAGGAGAAGGCTCCTCACCACTATAGATGGAGACAGAATAGTATAGCAGAAGGCTCCTCCTCCCCACCCACCACTACAGACGGAGACAGGACAGTACAGCAGAATGTTCCTCCTCACCCACCACTATAAATGGTGACAGTATAGCAAAGCAGGAGGCTCCTCGCCACCCACTAACCCTATAGCATATCAGCCCGTAGTATAATGACTACGAAGAGGCGCCATGCAGTCCAGAGAGAGTATACTGACTTGGAAATTCTGTAGGAATAATTCTGTGGTAAACACACAGTGACTTGTAAACATGAAGGACTCGTTTCAACTCCGTATGGCAGACTGTGACAGTTATGACACCTCTCCCTCCTTTTATGGCAAAGCTGTGGAATTCTCTTCCTTAATCTCTGTCTTCCCCACACCTCACGGCCTTTCTACCTATACGACGGTCGGGTTTGTAAACAACCCATGGAGCTCAGAGTAATTCTTGTTGTACATTCGTGTATTTTGAACTCCCTCATTATCCCACCTCCCAACCGTGATGGGGAAGTGTTATCTGTCTGCTAATGTATAATAATTCATGTATCGTACATTTAGCTAAACTGCCGATTAATACAGAATACATTTGACAAAACGCGGGCTCTCCCCGTTCCTTTGTTTCCATAGACTGGTCGACACCGTTGCCGGCCATGGCCTCTTTGAGGACACTGGCACGACCGACAGACTTCTACACCCTAAGAAATATTTATATATTCTTAAAATATAATTATTTTGATAATTAGAAATCAGACAACCTTCCTCCTCTACCATAATTAAGTCGACAAAGGTGTGTGAAAGGTGTTTCACGGGTAATTTCGCCGGTATGTGGTCCGAATCACCAGAGCATCGGTGTAACGAATGGAATCGCTTTCCTCACACTCTGGGTGGGATCCCTCTCTGGTCCGATCCCCCTCCCCTAGCACGACGACTTTTGGGGTGGGTACGACCCCCCTCCCAGCACGATGACTCTGGGGTGGGTAAGACCACCCCCCCTCCCAGCACAACGACTTTGGGTTGGGTTCGACCTCCTCCCAGCACGACTTGGGTTGGGTACGACCCCCTCCCAGCACGACTTGGGGTAGGTACGACCCCCCTCCCAGCACGACTTGGGGTGGGTGCGACCTCCTCCCAGCACGACTTGGGGTAGGTACGACCCCCTTCCAGCACGACTTAGGAGTGAGTATAACCCCTCACAGCATGACTTTAGGGTTGGTACGACCCTCTCCCTCCGCACAAAAGACGACCAGCTCGGCGGTGGAAGTCGTAGCGCCCGTGGGCCACATTTTCTTCACTCCTCAGGATAATCCCATGACTTAACAGTTTTCTTTGGTGATTCTGGCTCTTTTTATTCGCCCATCTGCTGGGGCGCTGCTCACCCATCCCCCCCGTCTCGTCTGTGGCTCCGACTGTGGCCAGCCTCCTTCTGTAATTGTCTTCCCTATCTCTATCTCTCTCTCTCTCTATTTCACTGCTATCTTACTCTCTCTCTCTCTACTGACATACTCGCTGAAGCATCCTTACACATCTGTGCGTCACGGCAACCACATTCCTCTCCCTATTTCACCTCCGATATGCACAAAATTCCAACAGCAGAACACTCCCAATCCCTCGCGTGCACGAGTCCATCTACCTCGTCTTGAGTGTCTCCTGAAAAAATGCTTCTCCGTTTTCTGTCATACGCAACATTTCGTCCGCCAATCCAGAGAAAATGACGTGAAATTATATTTCGTCTTCACGAATTCCTACGGAAAGGGTTTTAAGACAGTTTTCGTCAGTTTGGAAGAAAGTGATGATGATTATAACCCCTTGAGCAGGACGGCACGGACCCTAGAGCACGACGGTACGACCCCTAGAGCAGGACGGTACGGACCCTAGAGCACGACGGTACGGACCCTAGAGCACGACGGTACGGACCCTAGAGCACGACGGTACGACCCCTAAAGCACGACGGTACGACCCCTTGAGCACGACGCGTCGGAACGAACCCTGAGATAGGGTAGACAGAATACTTCTCACGTATTCCCTGCGTGTCGTAGAGGGCGACTAAAAGGGAAGGGAGCATGGAGCTGGAAATCCTCCCCTCCTGTTTTTACTTTTCCAAAAGAAGGAACAGAGAAGGGGGCCAAATGAGGAGTTTTCCTGCTAAGGCTCAGTCCTCTGTTCTCGAAACTACCTCGGTAACGCTGACGTGGGAAATGGCGTATATATATATATATATATATATTTTTTTTTTTTTTTTTTT